>OZ018401.1:23755227-23866128 GCA_963969585.1 Drosophila helvetica | reverse complement strand
TATACATTTTGTATTTTTACACATTTACATTCGTTCATTATATTCGTTTATAGTACATCAAACAAAATTAGCATATAAAGGCTATACAAAATATTATTTTTATTTGTATTGTGGGCAAGCGTCTCCATGAAGTCTTAATCTCCAATGAATTCTTTGCATTCGCTTCAGAAAGCGAGGAACGATTGTTGGGCTATGACACTAAAATGTGTATAGCCCATTCAATACCTATTTATATGTAATTAATATCCATAATAATGGATGATATATATATACATATATAATTTGTTCAGCGCATATATCTTTTTTGTATGTGATCAAATATATTAATATATTATATGATATACCATACAATTAAATATACATATGTGTATATATAGTACAAACTGTATAGTCTTTATGTTTATACGACTTAATTATATACAAATATATATATTAAATGAAAATTATTTGCTTATTCACAATTTGCACCCTGAATACTCTAATGGACAATTATTCCAATGGGAGTTATGTATGAAATATATTATATGTATATATTTACATATGCATATCCGCTCATTATATTCATATTTTCTATATTAAACAAAATTATCATCTAGAGCATATACAAAACAAGAGTTATTCTGATATTATAAGGCAAGTGTCTTCAAAACGTGTCGACTCTAAAAATGCTAAAGTAAAGGGTAACAAGCACAGAAATCCAAGAATCTTAAGGGAATTGAGAAATTTCGTTCTACCAGCAGCAATACTTAAACAATGTACGTGAGCATATATGTGCACCCATACATCCAAATACGCTGAAGCAAAACAAAATAAAACAGAAACCAAAAACCCAAGAGCCCAAGAACTGACAATTCCTACAATCAAAAATTTGTTGTGTGTAATAACACACACACCAATGCCATTGCTTCGTTGCTGTCGGCTTCGGCTAGCGCCGCGTCATGAGCCGAACAGTTGCTGTACCGAGCCGAACGCTTGGTACTGCAAATCTCAGACTTCGCTTGCGACAGCCGTTTGTATGAAATGTCTCATCTATGTACTGTATGGTTAGTGGTACTAGGCTTATCTGAGTACTAGGCTTTTCGATGCCACATCTAATTACTTTGTAATATTTTTTCGATTTGAATGGCAAAAAACATCGATAAGCAAAAACATCAAATGAATCGAGTTTTATACCATCACCAACGTCGTATTTCAAAATTTCACAATTCGAACGCGAGTGTAAGGTGAAAATGCCCAAGCAATTTAAACAAAAGCCGCGTTCTGCCTGGATGCAAAACCCCGACTTCAGAGATTGGCTGGCCTAGATACAGCTGATGAAGGAAAATGTTTTTGCAAGTTTTGTAAATGTAGCATCAACGCGGTTTGCACGCACCTGCCAAGACAGGCAAACGTAAGTCTTCGTCATTTGCTTTTGCACAGACAAGCAAAATACCGTTTGTTGCATCTGTCTCGTTAAAAACCAGACAAAAAGCGGCGGCACTGTGTTTTTATATTGCTACACATTCATCCCTCAGCCCAATTGACCATTTGGGATAGTTGTGCGGAACAAAATTTCAAGATGGCGGTGCTATGAATCTGCATAGATCAAAGTGCACGAGCATTGTAAAAAATGTTTTGGCTCCAAACTTCATGGAGCGTTTAAGAGCGGACATCGGTAAGGCCAAGTACAGCCTTTTGCTTGTTGCTGGATGACAGTACGGATATAAGTGTCTGCAAAACTCGACTCGAAAACACTTGTGCGCAGCCTCTGCCAGGAACTAGGCAACTTTAAATAAAACATTGCGAATTGGATTGGAATCAGCACGGACAACGGAAGTGTTATGGTTGGTTCTAAACAAAGTGTTTACAGAGTTTAAAAAAAATGGTTCCATCCATAATTTTGATCAAATGTGTATGCCATTCACTGATATTGGCTGTTAATAGTGCCTGTAAACACTTTTTAACCGAGGCCTGAGAGTATCTTGTTTACGAAACGTATAATTGCTTTTTAAAAAGCGCGAAAAGGCAATTAGATTACAAAAAAAAATGTATGCGCTTATTAATTCCGAAAAGGTAAAACGACCTATGTTTTTGTGTAGTTTGACTTTAACATTTTTGTCCTGTCAGATCTAATTAACATCCGTTTGTCTGTAGTATGTGTAATGTGGTTGTTGTCCTCTATGTTTACATATATATTTTTTGCATGTAAATAACATGTATTTATTTTAAGAACCTATCAAAATACCACGAGTTTGCGACACAAGGTGGCTGAAGCTGCGGTTACCCGAACTCTGCAGCAATGGATTGAGCTAAAACTCCACTTCAACATTGCCGAAAAATTAAAAATGTTTCAAAGCACAAACACTGTACAAACTTTTTAATGATGATGCTAATAATTTGTATTTGCTGTTTTTGCAGCTAGTGCTAACTGAAATGCAGCACACCCACAAAATGTTTCAAACAAGCACTGGATACTCAAGCAAACTTTTAAATTATCTCGTATTTGCGATAATTTAATTAAAATGTAAAATCATAATCACCCCTAGTGTCCATATTGACATTTAAAAAAACTGTTTCCAACCTTTTTTTTAGGTCCGATATCTATTTGGGATATGCATACGCGAAAAAGCTCAAGGAGTATAAGGCAAACATCTCGAACGACACTGAGGCAGAAATTCAATTGAAATCTTCCAACTTTATAATACTTCAATACTCGAACGTCCACCTTATTAAATGGTCGAATGTAAAGGTTAGCACAAGCTTTTGGTCCGAAGTGTCCAACTATGTGCATGCAGCAGGAAATAAAAGATTTTCGACACGGGCCTCACTTGCGCTTATCCTTTTATCGCTGCCATGGTCGAACCAAAGACAATATAAATATTTATAAATATTTATATTGTCTTTGGTAAAACCAACGCAGTTGATGCACATTAAGTCATGCACATTAAGTCATGCACAACGTCGAAGCAGGCGTGCCAAAAATTACGCGATGTTCATGTGTCAGTGGGACCAGTGCGAAAGGTACAGTTATGGAAAATATGCAAAACGGTGATAACGTGGTACAATATGTAAACTCTTTCGTGGAAATTACTGAAAAGTTAGCCGAGCTTAATATCGAAATTCAAGACGAGCTTAAAGTAATAATGTTGTTGTCAAGCTTGCCCAGCGGTTGGGAAAATTTCGTCGTGGCGATAGAAACACGCGACACTCTGCCCTCGTTTGAAACGGTAAAAGTAAAAATACTTGAAGAAGGAGCACGTAAAAATGAATGAGACGATCGTAAACTTACTGTACAGGCTGTGTACGCACACACACAGACCAGATGCAGATGCGTTGCTTGACCACGATGCAGAAGAATGGAAAAAATCGATGCAAAAGGAATTTGATGCACTCGTGTCAAATAATACATGGACTCCTGTTAATCTTCCGTCGGAAAAAAAGGCCATAGGTTCAAAATGGGTCTTCAGAATCAAACGCAACAAACACGGTAACATTGAAAGGTTTAAGTCGAGACTTGTGGAACAAGGATGTGGCCAGCAGTTTGGTGTAAACTACTGGGAGACATATTCTCCAGTGATACGCTATGAGACAATCCGAATGTTATTTGCGATCGCTGCAGAAAAGCAGTTACACATGCATCAGGTGGATATCTCTAACGCGTATCTCAACGGTAAACTCCAAGAAGTCGTCTATATGAAGCAACCCGCAGGCTTTATAGATGAGCAGAACCCGGAAAACGTACTCAAACTTCAAAAGGCTATCTACGGGCTGCAGCAGTCCGGACGTGTCTGGAATGACACATTGAACGAGATGCTGGTTAACATGGGCTTTAAAAGAAGTCAACACGAGCCATGTCTATACGTCAAACAGAATCAACAAGGCTTCAGTTATATAGCAGTTAACGTCGACGACCTGATTAATCATCTGTCCTAAAGAGAAGGACGTCAGCACGATCAAGCAAAAGATCGCATCCGTATTTGAGATGAAAGATGGAGGCCAGCTCAACTTTTTCCTAGGCATGGAAATTCATCTAAAAAGGGAAACAAGGCGCCCTCAAGTTATGCCAGAAAAAGTATATTGAAAGCGTTTTAAATACTTTCGGTATGCAGGATTGCCTATTCACCATAAACGCACAAAGTCCAGTCGCAACACCACTTGACCCAGGTTTTCACGTTTGTTGTAAAAATTAAGAATGTGCAAAGGTAAATATTACATATTATCAATCACTAATTGGTTCGCTCATGTACTTAGCAGTTTTGAGCCGACCCGACATTCTTCATGCTGTAAGCAAACTATCACAGCGAAACCAAGACCCTCATGTGGAGCACGAAACTGCATCTAAGCATGTGTTGCCCTATTTGCGCGGCACTATGAATATGAGCATCATCTACCAAAAGTCTGGAACGCCAGTAAAAGGGTTCGCCGATGCTGATTGGACCAACGACAAGCTGGACCGAAAATCATATTCTGGATACGTTCCTAGCTGGTAGTGCGTTTTCGTGGACATCAGCAAAGCAGAGCGTCGTCGCCATGAGCAGCACCGAAGCAGAGTATGTGGCGCTATCAACAGTTGCCAGAGAAGCAGTATATCTACAAGGGCTATTGCAACAGATTGGATACTCAAATCAAGAGCCGATGACTATCTATGGTGACAACCTCAGTGCGCATCATATTCCAAAAAATCCTATTCACCATAAACGCACAAAGCATATAGATTTAAAATATCATTTTGTTAGAGACAAAGTAAAGAGATAAAACTTGAATACGTATCCACACAGAAAAACGTTGCCGATGTATTAACCAAAAGTTTATGTACGCAAAAGCATTACGGATTTGTAAAATTGCTCGGATTAATTGATTAAAACATTCTAATCACATAATATTATGTTTAAGCAAAAGTGTTGAAATTTGTGTTGAAAGTGATCTGTCTGGCAACGCTAATTAACTTAATGCACATGAACCGCGAGAGCCTATGTTATCTCTCGCCTCTCCTTTGAATTCTTATTCGTATGTATGCATGTACACATCTCATCTCTTCAGTTCTGAATAAACCATTTATGTATACAGACGTCGTTCGCTCTTTAATACGCGAGAAACGCATATTTCAACATAAAGGATTACGGAACGTCACATAAAGAAGTAAAAAACAAAATAGAGAACATGAGGAAAATATACAAGTAAGTTACATGTGTATTATTTATAGCTGCATTTATTTCTTATGATAACTTTTAAGAACTGAACTGGCTAAAGTGGGACCAACAGGTTGAGCCCCATTGACATGGGAGTACTTCGAAAAGGTCGGCCACATTCTCCACTCGTCCAAAGACCTGGCGGTAGGCGGGAAATCGTGGATAACTAAGGTAATTTACTGATTGTGAGTAATTTAATTTATTTTATAGAATACATTTGTTTGCAGACTTTACCAGTTTTGGCCAGGCATTCGGTGGCGAGTGCGACGGCGCAGGCGAGGGCGAAGTCGAAGGCGAGGGTGAAGTCGATGGCGAAGACGTAGTCGAAGACGTGTCTGAGCAGAATAGCATGACCATATGTAACGCTTGGAGCACAAAAATTCGAATTGCTTGTGGCCGCTTGGCCAATGTACGCTCGATTTTTCTTTGATTCTATTGTATTATATCTTTATTTAAACTCTCAATTACAGAAGTGTGTTTTGTGCGCGTCGTAGTTGAAGACATAGTGTTGCCGGACCGTCTTGTCGATGTCGCAAGTGTTGCCACACCAGAGAACGACTCGTAGTTGCAGTGTTGCTGAGTGGCTGCGATCTGGGCTGCCACAGTGCTCCCCCTAGATAAGTCACAAATCTTCAATTTTGTGTTTTCTTCGCATATGTCTGTAATGGCACATTTGATGGCTAGCCTCGTGATTTGCTATAAATGCCTGTCGATTGAAATGGCTGTCTCTTTTCCATTAATCCGAATAATGAAGACCCGGTCTGATGTCTTGGATGCAATCAGGTATGGACCCGTGTATGGCGGCTCCAAGGGTTGTTTCACAGCATCAGTCCGGACGAAAACGTGTGAGCATTTGCAAATATCCTTAATCAGGAAAAGTTTTTGTTTGATAAGATGCGAAGCTGGAGTTGGCTTTACCACCTGCATTCTTCTTCTGAACTGGCTGGCAAAATCAATTGGCTTCGAAGGCGCGTCCAAGTCATAAAAGTATTCGTTGGGAAGGCGTAGCGTACACCCATATAACATTTCTGCTGCTGATGCCTTAATGTCCTCCTTGAAGCATGACAGTCGGAAGTAGCTTAGTCCATGGTGTATCCGGCTGGCACATCAAAGAGGCTTTCATGGACCTGTGCCAACGCTCGATGATGCCATTTGACTGGGGGTGATATGGCGTCGTGTGAATGTGCTCGCTTCCCAGGATATTTGTCAGTGACTTGAAGAGTACAGATTCGAATTGGGTTCCTTGATCGGTTTTAATAGTCAATGGGCACCCGAAAAGCGAAATCCAGCGCGACCATAATGCATCACATATTGTGTCTGCAGTCATGTCCTTCAACGGAACAGCCTCCGGCCAGCGAGAAAAGCGGTCGATCATTGTCAGACAATATCTGTATCCGTCAACCAAAGGCATTACAACAATGTCTAGATGTATGTGATCAAACCTTCCATCGGGCATTGTGATGGCGTTAATCCTGGAGAGGGCATCGGCAACTACGTTTTCATTGCCACTCACGTGCAAGATTGCAGTTGAGTGTTGGGATATGAACCCCAGCTGTCGCAGCTGCCTCTCCGACGCTTTTTCTGGTTTTTGAAGGCGTATATCAGCAGCTTGTGATCAGTTTTGATCACAAAGATCCTGGCCTCTAACATGTGCTTGAAGTACTTTATAGCCTCGTAAATTGCTAACAGCTCTCTATCGTATGTGCTGTACCTTCTTTCAGTTGCGCTGAGTTTTTTGGAGAAGAATCCGAGAGGCTGCCAATTCCCGTTCGTATTTTGTTCAAGCACAGCTCCGATGGCTGTATCGAAAGCGTTGCACGTGAGACTTAGTTCTGCATTAAGACTGGGGTGAGCAAGGGTTGCGGAGTTTGCTATACTATTTTTGCAATTTTCGAATGCTTGAATGGAGCTTGGCGTCCATTCCACTGGACGCTTTTTCGTTTTTCTTCATGTTTCGTGTCATGTCGTTAAGCGGCGCCTGGATTTCTGACGCATGAGGTATACAGCGGCGGTAATAGTTAACTTTACCCAGAAAACGCCCTAATTCGCAAATCGTTTGTGGCCGAGTGTACTCAGTGATTGACTTCAGTCGATATTCTGGAGGCTTAATTCCGTTGCCTGTGTAGCTCAAGAATGTCACTTCAGGTTGTGCGAAATGCCATTTCTTCTCATTAATGCCAAGTCCATGCGCTTTTAAGATTTGCAAAATATTATCCACGTGTGGTTTGTGCTCCTCCACTGAGCTGGACATTATGAGAATATCGTCAATGTAGCAAAACGCGTATTCAACCCCTTGGAAGATCTGATCCATGAAACGCTGGAACGTTTGTGTCGCATTTTTAAGTCCAAATGGCATTTTCACGAATTCAATAAGCCCAAATGGTGTGCATACTGCTGTTTTTTCGATGTCCTCTTGGGCCATCGGTATTTGATAGTATGCTCGCTCTAGATCTAGTGTAGTGAATATGCTTTTACCATATAGTCGGTCGGCAAAATCGTGAATGAGGGGAATCGGATAGCGATCTGGAATGGTAATGGCATTGAGCTTGCGATAGTCACCGCATGCCCGCCATCCACCACTACTTTTTGATACCATGTGCAACGGGCTGGCCAATGGACTGTTGGAGTATCTGCAGATTTTTTCGTCAAACTGTTGATGTATTTGCGCTTTTGACACAGACAGTCTTCTCCATCAGTCCCCTGGGCCGATCTGCTACAGGTGCTCCACTTGTCGTTATGTAGTGGCGAACTGACGGTGAATCTGATGAGTTCAAGTTGTCGAGCGTGAAGTTATTGGTGTGCCGGTCTTTGCCTTGCTGCGTTTTATCGTTATTTGGCAAAGCCGAATCCTGCGAGATTACAGATATGCTCGTGCCGTCGGTAAGACGTTGTTTATTGATGTCCACAAGCAAATGGAACTGTGCTAAGAAGTCAGCGCCAAGAATTGCAGCTTGTACATCAGCGACTACAAATGACCATTTAAACGAACAATTCAGGCCGAGGTCGAGTTCCGGGTCCTGCTTTCCAAAGGTTCGTATGGTGGTCTGGTTTGCAGCATATAGTTTCAATTTGTCTTCGATAAGTTTACGTTGAGCCCTGGTGCAGGGTATAACTGACAGCACCGATCCGGAATCGATGAGAAAGGTCCGACTAGTGTTTTTATCTTAGATGTGCAGTCGGTGGTCGTAATTCACGGATGACTTGTCGCTGGTCGTTGAGGTGCTACCGCCTACCAGCTGAGTTAGCGGTAACAGCTTAAGTTTAACTGTTGATAATATCGGCAGTCTGGCCGGCACTTGGCCGAAAGTGCTGTGGTAGTAACAAAGAGATGCCTTGCTGCCGTCATCGTCCACGCTCGTTCCATGGGAAACCTTGGGCAATTTGGAGACGTGAATGTCCCGTTGTAGCTTATCAACCTTCTGCGTAAGAATATTCAGAGCGGCAGCAACGACTTTTAAATTTGAACTGTTGCTACTTACCGCATCCACGCTGTACTTACATTGCTCAGTGGGCTTGGGTTGTGTTGACATAACACACATGGAGTCGACAGCACTGTTTTCGAGCATCTTATCGGCAACCTTTGCCAGCTTGTCCAGACGACGACGGCAGCTCGGTGAAGAAGAGGTTGCGTATGACGGCTTTGCAACCACCGGACGGTGCTAATACCCGGATGCGGATTTTGCATCTGCGGTTGTTTTTAAACGTAGGGGTCACCACTTTGGCCGCTTGGCCAATGTACGCTCGATGTTTCTTTGATTCTATTATATTATTTCTTTATTTAAACTTTCAATTACAGAAGTGTGTTTTGTGCGCGTCGTAGTTGAAGAGATAGTGTTGCCAGCCCGTCGTGTCGATGTCGCAAGTGTTGCCACACCAGAGAACGACTCATAGTTGCAGTGTTGCTGAGTGGCTGCGATCTGGACTGCCACATGTTGGTTGTCGTGGCGCCATCCAGTGGTCCGAAGGCTCATGCGAATGCTGGTCAGAAAAGGAAAGGAGTGCGTGTACAGTGTAGTGTGCATGCTTGACAGAGGAAAGAAAAATATAAAACTCAAAGTATATTCGATTTTGATTATTAATGGGGCGGGAGATTTGAACGCATTACGTTGTCAATAACGATTCGCGAGTTTTGCAACACCATCAGCTGTTGGGGAAGAAGAGAAACTCGATCGTTTTGAGTGGAGCGAGAATAGATACAAGCGGGGCTCAGCGAGTTTTCTCTTCCTTTTGGATTCGACCAGAGCTGCAGAACAGACTTCTTCTGTTAAAACAAAATCAGAACACGCGAATTCAGAAAAATCGAATCTAAACGAGGGGGAACGTTGTGAGCCACGTCTACCGCCGCGGCTCTACTTTATACCCGGTACTCAGTCAGTATATATGTATGTGAGCTTGTAATAAATTACATTATTACATGTTCGCAAAAGGGATAAATTTAGTTTTAGCCAAAAAACACAAAAAAAAATTAAGTCAACCTTTTCGGAGATTTATATACATATATTATTTCCATTTTTGTTTACATACGTTTTTTACATCTGTCTTTTCTACATGTCTAAATCTACTTCCTACATATACATACACGGCTGTGTGCGAGAGAGAGAGGGAATGAGTCTGCGCTTGGAAGGCCACTGAAATTTCATTTGTTCCTTCTGACTATATTTATGATCCGATCTGATCCAGATTCAATACACTGATAGATATGGTCATTTTCTATGATTCTGCGTTTTTGGTTTTCCCGTATCTTCAAAATTGTAGATTTTCGTCTTTTGTGGGGGCGGAAGGGGTCGTGGCCAAATTTTGAAATACACTTGTACTGACGTGATATCACAGGAGCATGGATAGAGAGTTTGGTTGCTCTAGCTCTTATAGTCTCTGAGATCTAGGCGCTCATCTGGACGAATGGGCATAGCGCCCAGCCCTGTGTGTGAGAGAGAGCGAGAGGGAACGATGCCTTTCGAAATGGTTTTCTTCATTGTGGCTATGTTTATGAGTCGATCTGATCCAGATTCAACACTCTGATAGATATTGTCATTCTCTACGATTCTGCGTGTTTAGTTTTCTCGTATCTTTAAAATTGTGCATGCCACAGATTTTCGTCCTTGCAGTGGGCGGAAGGGGGCGGGGCGAAATTTTAAAATACACTTGTAACAGTGCGATAGGACAGGAGTCTGGATACAAAATTGTGTTCCTCTAGCTTTTATAGTCTTTGAGCTATAGGCGCTAATGAAGACGGACAGACGGACGGACAGACAGACATAGCTATATCGACTCGGCTATTGATGCTGATCAAGAATATATATACTTTATGGGGTCGGAAACGCTTCCTTCTGGGTGTTACACACATACATTTTTTTCACAAATCTAATATACCCCTTTACTCTTCGAGTACCGGGTATAAAAAAACGAAAACTCAAAATTAAATCCAGCATTAGCGAAGGCATCCGGTGCGATTTCCGAGACTTTCCAGGGATTATTCGTAGTAGGAGTTGCCTAGAACTCGGCCAGGTAAATATATTTGGGAAGACCACATGCAGTCAATGGAATTTAAAGCGTTATTCCATCGCAGATTATTGGCAAGTCATTTCTATTTCGAGTGTATTGTTCACAACGAACATAATAAGGAAAGAAACGATACGGTTTAGACAAAGGCGAGCGAAAACCAATTTCTTTAGACAAAGACATTTTCTGACATAACCTTTTCACCAAGATCAGACCAGACCTAAGTCGGGGCAGGAAAACCCTAAGACAATGACCAGGCTCCCCGACGCAACTTTCTTTGGCAGACCAGCAGCCGCAGCAACGCGACTTTTGCGTAATAAGCGGAAGAGCGAGGTCAACGACCGGAGCAGAGCGTTCAGCAAGGAACAGCAAGAACATATTGTGAGGAATTAATATTCCTCACAAAGCCCTAGTAGGGGATAAGGCGAATTCGCCGTACGGGAGCGAGGCGGTCCCGTTATGAGAGAGCACAAGGCGGACACCGCGAGAGGAAGGGAACGATGACAGTGAGCCGGCCCATGTAGGCCATGTAGCCGGGCCCATGTAGGCCATACATGCCATGCAGGCCATGTAGGCTGATCCCGGTGGGGAGGACGTGGAAACACAACGGAGACCGATGGAAAGCTACCGACGCCACCGGAATTAACCGTTGCGGCTGGGCAGCAGCGCAGAGGCTGGGCCGCACCGAGCCTATAAGAGGAGGCCGGCGGCAGTGGAGAAGGGACAATCAAGTGCGGAGAGTAAGCGAGTGCGGAGTGAAACCAAGGGAAATACAACAGAGTGACGTAGGAGTGAGATACAGGAGACAGGGAGAGAACGATCTCGACAAGCAGACCACGAGCCCGATCAAAGGTGAGAATTACCGAGCCAATTTCCTGAGTGCGGAGTTGTGAGTGGTGGTCAGAGCGGTAGCCGAGACAGAACACCCAGCCGTTGCCCAAAGGAGCCCCGAGGACACCCGATTGGTGCGGAGTTGTGCGGGCGGACAGAGCGATAGCCGCGTCAGAACCCCTAGCCCGAGTGCCATCGGAGTCGTGGCGGTAGAGGTACCACCGATATAACCCAGCGAATGATATAGCCATAAGATAGCCGTAAGATAGCCATAAGATACCAATAAAGCGAAGTACTATTAGAATACCTGACCCGCGTGTATTTCTTGCTTGTCGTCGGGGCAACATAAAAATTCGTTGCAGCAACCTGCCGACCGCTGAGCCAGCCCAGCTGAACTTGACGGAAGAAAACGATTCGTTACAATATGTACATATGGCATATTCAAAGCAAATACAGTGCAGCAGGATTTATAATATAAATTGTGTTCCAGACCAGGAGTTTGGGATTACACAGGAGTGTATTCTTAGTGGAGTTAGTTTAGTGTATTCTGGGAATAAGCGTCGAAGTTGATGTGCATAAAAAAAACAAAAAAAAAAAAACAAATAGAAAACAAAACTAATTCAAAATCACAAACACATGCGAGTTAACCAGCCCACTACCCAAGCCTTCTTACCCGATTTATAAACAACTTCTAGTTGGGAACTTCTTACACAGTTCTTCCATTAGGTTCCATTAGGTCCCCAATTCCTAATGAACTTTCCCACTCCAGTAAGACGTCATATCACTTCACACTTTCCATTAAGTTCCAATTGCGCCGTTGGCCGCCCGGTATTTGTTTGGTTTATTAAAATTTCACAATTGACACCAAATTCTCATCATCATATTCTCCGACTCTCTTGAGCCAATCTCTTAATCCGAGGTTTGTTCATTAGGAGCCGACCCTTGGTCGCGAGTCCGTTTGGGAAATCGAATAAGAACAGTTGAATAATAATAGAGCAGTGAGTTAAGACACTAAGAGTGAACTGTAACATAGTGAATAACAAATAAAAAAACTACATTTTTTTAAACCATTCACCAAGGAAATATTTAATTGGCGCCCAACGTAGGGCCGCACTTTAGTGTTCCGAAAAAAAGGCTTTAAAACAAATAACATACAGTTCTAAAGTAAACAAAGGAACTTGTGCGGCAACAACAAAAAACCCTTTAACCGAAAGTGAGAGTTCGCGTTAAAACAACCTTGTAGAGGAAACTAATTAATGGAATAATCCTCTAAGATTACAGCATTCTGAAAATCAGTGATTATAAAAAACTATTCTCACTGCTCTAAAATCAAAATTTACGTCAAAAACTATCATCAAAATCAAAATAATTTAAAAAAAACCCAAAAACGGAACATCATCAAAATCTAAATCAAAAACAAAAAAACAAACGAAAAACTTCGAGGAAGGATGACCCCAAACCATACAATTAATAAGGAGAAAAACTAGACGATCCATAAAGAGGACAAATCAAGAAGGACGACCCAAATCAGGATCATCAAGCCAAAAGGAAGATAAGAAGACAACTCGTGAGCGATAATATTTTTTAAGAATAAAATACCAAATAAAAATAACCAAAGTGGAGGAATTAATAAACGGCTTTAAAAAAGTTCTCACCATGACACCACCTCTACCAACATCGGCTTCTAGCAGCCAGGCAAACAGCTCAACATTGAATGTAAGCGATTTGATTATACATATCGTTAATACTGAGTTGAATCCTTTGAAAGATGAGATCGTGAGTTTAAAATCACAGTTAAATCATAATATAAAAAAGGTTGAAGATTATCAGGTAGAAGAAATTGATCCAAATATTAAATGTGAAACCTCTTATGAAATCATCAAATCTGTCAGGGAATATAAAGGAGAGGAAGACCAGTACGTCAGTTGGAGGGAATCAGCAGAAATAGCCCTGGGGAAATATAAAAAAGGTAGCGATAGATTCTTCTCAGCATTATCAATCCTGAGAAACAAGATAACAGGTATGGCAAATGATGCCTTAACTCATAACGGCACAGTATTAAACTTCGATGCCATAATGGCAAGATTGGACTTGGTCTTCAGCGACAAACGTCCCATTCATATAATAGAACAAGACTTAAGTGTTTTAAGTCAAGGGAAGTTATCCATAATGGACTATTATGGACTAATTAATAAAAAACTTACCCTTCTAATAAATAAAACTATAATGACTTATGGCAGAAACAAACCCATTACCGCCGAAATTAATGAAAAACATAAGAAGACAGCACTAAGGGTGTTCATAACCAGCCTTAACGGCCAAATTTCAGACGTAATCTTTTCTATGAACCCGCAGGACTTACCAAACGCCATGATAATAGTGCAAGAGTTAGAAAGCAATAATTTGAGGGAAAAATTTGCAAACAATTTCATAACAACACAACAGAAAAACTATGAGACAAACTTATTTGGGCAACAATACTCAAATATTAAACACAGACAAAACAACAATAATAAATATGATAATAATCAAAGGAATGCCAATAACTTAAGGTTTCACCAACCCGATTATAACAACAAAAATAATTATAACAATTTTAGCCAGAATAGAAATAATACTTGGAACCAGTGCAGATTTAATAATTCCCAACAAAATAATCAAAGTCAGTGGTATTCGTATAGACCTCAACAGAATAAACCAGAACCAATGGAGGTAGACGAATCTATACAGGTTCAGAATAGGCCTAGGTACAACAACTATCAGGGCCATAATAATTATAACAATAACAATTATAATCAAAATAAATGGTTCCAAAATAAAAAGCCAGAGGCGCAGAACAATCAGCAATATCAACCACAAAATAAAAGGGAAGCAACAGGTACTGTTAACCAACCGGTTAACAAAACAATGAGATTGAATAATATCGAAGAAGATCATTTTTAAGGAAAGACTCCGGAGTAGGATTACCCTACATTATCCGGACTGATAGTAAGATAAATAAAAAACTTAAAATATTAATTGACACCGGGGCAACCTCCTGTTACATCAGAGCAGGAATATATGGAAATAAAAACGAACTTCCCATATATAAGAAAGTGGCCACAGTAAATGGATACTCTATAATTAAATATTACCACATGGTAACAATATTCGATACGCGTTATACATTTTATGAAATAAATGGGTTAAATTCAGACTTACTTATAGGTTACAACCTATTGAAAAAAATCGGAGCTGTAATTGACACAGAAAAAGAGGTAATAAGATATGGGGGCAAGGAAGAGAAATTAATTTATGATTGTGACAGCTCTTTAAACCAACTTTCTTTATCTGGAGGAAAAAACATCCTTCCATTAAAGGAATTTATAATAAAAAAATACTTTGATGAAAAGGCCAAAGTCAGATCTGAGTCTGAAGAGGCAAATCAAAGTTATACAAGTTTGGGATTTAAAAATCCTGAACACGCCGTCGTTGAATTATCCGACAAAAATGTATTAAACAATGTGAATGAGTCAACTTCAAATCAAAGAAAAGATTTGGAGGACGAAATATTAAACATTATTAATAAAGAGCACTCAAAAACAAACATGCAAATTCCTTTTAGGACAGATGTTCGCTGTGAAATAAACAGAGAAAATGATAGGGCTATCTATAGCAAACAGTATCCCTATGCTATGTCCGCTTCAGATTTTGTGAACTCTGAAGTTAGTCGCATGCTAAAAGATGAAATAATAAGGCCAAGTAAAAGCCCTTATAATTCCCCTGTGTTAGTAGTACCAAAAAAGGGTTCAAAACTTAGGTTAGTAATAGACTATAAAAAACTAAATGAGAATACCATTCCAGATAGATACCCAATGCAAGATCCCTCAGTAATATTGTCAAACCTTGGAAAAGCTAAATACTTTTCCACAATAGATTTGGAATCTGGATATCACCAGATTCTTATGAAAGAATCAGACATCATAAAAACCGCCTTTTCAATAAATAACGGAAAATATGAAATCCAGAGAATGCCATTTGGACTAACAAACGCACCCAGAATATTCCAACGGGCAATGGACGACATATTAAGAGAATAAGTCGGTAAAACATGTCATGTATATATGGATGACATTATTATATTCTCAAAAACAATTGAACAACACCATAAAGACCTAATTGTCATAATTAATATATTGCTGAACGCAAACATGAAAATTTCGATTGAAAAATCAAAGTTCTTCAAATTAGATACAACCTTTCTTGGTTACGTTGTATCACACAATGTAATAAAAACAGATCCCGAAAAAATTGACACAATGGTAAAATATCCAATACCAAAAAATATTCGAGAGCTTAGAAGCTTCCTAGGCCTTACAGGCTATTACAGAAAATTTGTACAAGACTACGCAAAAATTGCGAAACCTCTTACAAAGTATTTAGAAGGTCAAAATGGAAAAGTATCCAAAAAAATGTCCCGAAGAATTTATATACAGTTGGATGATTCAGCTTTAAGAGCTTTCAACGAGCTCAAAGATAATTTAATTGCTCAAATCGAGTTAGTACAACCAGATTATAATAAAAAATTCACTTTAACGACCGACGCTTCTGACATTGCAATTGGTGCAGTCCTATCCCAGGAAGGAAAACCAATTACATTTATTTCCAAAACTCTAACCAAAACAGAGCAAGTATATGCAACTAATAAGAAAGAACTTTTAGCCATAGTTTGGGCATTCAAAAAGTTGCGTAATTATTTATATGGTGTTAACAACATCGAGATATACACAGACCATCAACCACTTTCTTTCGCAATTTCTCAAAAGAATCCAAATATAGAAATGAAAAGGTGGTATTCATTCATTGAAAGTTATTCACCCAAAATAATATATAAGCCAGGGGCAACAAATGTAGTCGCAGACGCCTTATCAAGAATACAGATTAACAACTTAACTGACAGTAACGAATAGGTCTCAGATCAAAGCACTCAGCATTCAGCAGAGAGTAGTTTTGAGAATGTTATACAAGAAACCCGAAAACCCTTAAACCAGTTTAAGCAACAATTGCTAATAGCAACGGGGAGGTATACAATACATGAGTCGATTAACATATTTGGAAAGACAAGACATATAATAGAATTTGATACTACGGAAAATTTGATATCTATCTTAAGAGAATACATTCCTCCTAATATAGCAATAGGAGTACACTGTACATTAGAGGACTTCTATAGAATTCAAATTCTTCTTATGAATAATTTCACTAATAAGTTTTTGTATACAAGAAGATTTGTTCAGGATGTAGAAAATCCTGGAGACAGAGCGGTAATAATCGAAGAAACTCATTGTAGAGCACACAGGGGATTAGACGAAAACTATAAACAAATAAACCGATTATATTATTGGCCGAATTTATACAAAAAACTCAAGGAATATGTTAAGAACTGTACAATTTGCAACCAAAATAAATATAATAGACAACCAGTACAAATCCCTATCAAAACGGGCACCTATCCCAAATAAGGAAGGAGAAAATTTACATATGGATTATATTATGCACAGAATTTAATATTTATAACTTGTATAGATTCTTATTCAAAATATTTAGTTGTAAAAGAAATTCCGAACAAGCTCAACATCGAAAATAAGATTTCAGAAATTCTGAAACACTTTCCATTAGCTAAGACTCTGATGATAGATAATGAACCAAGTTTTACTTCCTCCCAGCTTAAATCTTTTGCACAAAGATGTGGGATAAATTTATATTATGCAGATCCTCGACATAGTACGTCGAATGGACAAATAGAAAGGGCACATTCTACACTTACAGAAATTGCTCGTTGCATAAGGTTAGGTTAACCCGGACGTCCCTCAGCGGGGACTTTCATAGGCCAGTATGGCCCTTAGTGATCCAGATGTAGATGGACCTTTACGGGGGTATTGCTGAGATTTGGAAGTCCTCGAGTATCGAGGTGTGTTTAGCAAAGGCAAGTAATTCCCTCGGCGTCCTCTAGGAGGCATCTTCTAGTGATGCCATCTCCGGTGCGCCTAGGTATCTTATCCTTGCCCGTGAAAGAGCCGGGCAGTTGCAGATGAGATGTTCCAGGGTCTCGATAGCCCCGGATTCATCGCATTTCCTACAGCTGTCTCTGTTGGTGATGCCTAGCTTGGCCGCGTGCGCCGCAGCCAGACAGTGACCTGTGAGTATTCCCACTATCAGTCTACAGTCTTTCCGTGGAAGATGCAGTAGATAGTGAGCTAGCTTTTCATTGCTCTCCTTGCACATGGTTCTCGAAGTTCTTCAGGTGGTTGCGTTCCTCCATCTGTTCTTGGTTTGTAGGGCGGCCTGCTTCTCTAGATCGCTTTGTGACGTTCTAAGGGAGATAGGCACGTTTTCGATTCTTTCGCTCGTCAGCCCGACGCCTTCCTTAGCCAGAACGTCCGCAGCCTCGTTTCCTTCGATGCCCTGGTGGCTGGGAACCCAGTAGATTCGCACTGACTTGGTCGTGCATAGTGTCTAATAGTCTAATGCCTCCCTGCTTGCCAGGACACTTCTGGAACCAACTGCGAACGACTGCATGGATTTTATCGCTGCTTGGCTATCGACGAATATGTTCACCACGTTGTGTGGTCGCTCTATTTGCTGAGCGACCTCTGCTGTCTTCTTGATAGCGAAAACTTCCGCCTGGAATATGCTGCATCGGTCTGATAGCCTATATGACACCCTTATTTCGGGGTTTGTACAATATAAGCCCGCTTCTACTCCTCCGTCCATCTTGGAGCCGTCAGTATATATGTTGAGGTGTTGAGTCTGGTCCCGTCCCTTTTTCCAGTCTTCGGGTCCCAAAAATGTGTTGGTTTTGAACTCTAGGCAAGTTTGGGGGGTCATGTAGTCTGTATGACTGGTCATGTTCCTCCCAATTGAACTGTGCCCGTATCCTTGGGGTGACATGTTCCCCGATGCGATCAGTCGCTGTGCTGCTTTACCCGCAGTCAGCCGAGCGTGGATGTCGAGGGGATCGATTCCGAGTATGGTTTCGAGTGCTATAGTTGGGGTTGACCTCAGCACCCCTGTGATACATAGTAGAGCCTGTCGCTGGGTCCTTTCCATAAGCTTGTGGTACGTCTTCTTCTCAGTTGCTTGCCACCACACTAGGACTCCATACAGCAGAGTTGGTCGCACCAAGGCGATCAAGGCGATCCATTATTGCGTTCGTGGCTACGTTGTTAAATGCTCCGGATATATCTACGAATACTCCTAGTGCATACTTTTTATTGTTGAGAGCCTTCTCGATGGTAGCTACTAGTGAATGTAGAGCTGTTTCCACCGATTTCCCTTTGGTATAAGCGTGCTGGTTGGTTGACATCAGTCCTCCCACCTCCTTCCTGATGTATCCGTCCAGCAGCTTTTCCAGTGTTTTTAGCATAAAAGAGGTAAGGCTTATCGGTCTGTAGTCCTTGGGACTAGCATGGCTGCACTTTCCTGCCTTTGGGAGGAAGACAACTCTAGCCGTTCTCCATTGGATAGGGATATAGCCTGTACTTCGACATGCCGAGTATATTGCGAAGAGCCATGGGATGATCGTCTCTTTGGTCGCCTGCAACATGGCTGGGAATATTCCGTCCAGTCCAGGTGCTTTGATGCCCGCAAAGGAGTCTATGTCCCATTGGATCTTCTTGTGGGTTATTAGATCTGTCGGGGGTGTTTGTTCCTCGGTTGCTAGGTCCTGATGCGTTTCAGCATCAGTGACCTCGGTGCATCCCGGGAAGTGGGCCTCCATTAGTGCTGTCAGAGCCTCTTCGCTGTCTTCTGACCACCGTCCGTTATTTAATTGTAGCTGACTCTGTATGGTGGGCTGCTCCGAGAGCAGTTTCCTGAGTCTTGCTGTTTCAGGCACTTTCTCGATGTTCGAGCAGAAGTTCCTCCACGAGCTACGTTGTGCCTTGCGTATTTCCTTCTTGTAGTCTCTGAGTAGTGTTTTGTATTCCTCGTTGATGATCTCCTCATTCGCTGCTCTGGCGAGTTTGAAGAGTTCCCTGAGGTTATTTCTCTTGAGGGAGAGGTCCCTATTCCACCAGAGTGGTTGCATAAAAGATCAACTTAATTTGGTTTATTATTCAGAAATTATAATTAGAGCAGCTCAAAAGTATAACTTGGCAATCCATTCAACTACTAATCAAAGACCGTTTGACATTCTGTATAACAAAATCAAGCATGAAAATATTCCCAAAATATTAAAATTAGCGCAAGAAAAAATGTTACATGTTCATAATAAAGATAGGAAGGAAAAGGACTATCACGTAGGTGAGGTCATTTATGAGAAAAAACATGGAGAGAGGAATAAACTAAAAGCCAGATATAAAAGACAAGTAGTTAAAGAAAACTTACCTAATAAAATTATTATAAATAATAGAAACCGTTTGATTCATAAAGATAACGTCAAATTTTAAATTGTCTCAAATTACAGAAAATGAATTAAACAATATTCGTATTATTGATGGTAACAACAACCAAATCAGAAATAATGGATTATTCAAATCACGATTTTTTTATTTACAAGGATACAAAAGATGTCCTTACTTATGAATCATATGCCGACTTATTCCATATAACTAATTTAAGTTATTATAAAGAAATAATCAATGTGGAAACAGCACACATTCAGAATAATAACTAAAATTTACTTTGGGAAATGACATACGACTTAAATATTATCAGAACTCTTATCTCACAAATAATACCCAATAGAATTAAACGAGGTATTAAATGAAATAGGCACAGTTTGGAAATAGATAGCAGGGACCCCTGATCATGATGATATCATAATAGTGCAGAATAAAATTGATGATTTAATCTAGAATAATAATATTCAATTTGTCATAAATTCTAAATTATTCAAAGAAATACAAACTCTATCTGAAAATTTTAAAACAGCCTTTAGAAATCAAGAATTGCCACTACGAAAACACCGTCTTCGTTTGCTCACTTACGATCTTATGAATTTGATGGATACAATTACATTAGCTAAAATTGATGTATTCAATACAAAAGTTTTAAACGAAGACGATATCAAAGAAATTTATAAACATGAACACAAACCCGTCATTATTACTGACCTTTTGGATATTGCTGAATTTAAAATTGCAATAAATCAAATTTTTATTTGTCATATACATAAAATACCCAATAATAACTAACCGTTGTGAAGTATACAATTCCAGATCCATTTCAAATAAGGATGGAAAATTAGTAATTGATAATCAGGTTGCTAAATGTAATAATAAGTATTATGTAATGTCAAACATTAAATCAGAACTTTATAATAATTATTGCACCTTAAACCCTCACAGTACTTGTTTCACAAGATTGTTAAATGGAGAAAAATCTATATGTAACAAAGTCAAAGAGAATAATAAAAATATTGATATAATCCAAGAAGGTGCCATTTTTATTAATGGACACAATATTGTAAATGACACTCATTTAGATGGGTAATTTTTAATAACCTTTAATAATACTACTATAATTAATAATGTATCCTATTATAATATTGATGATAAGATTCTAAATTACCTCACTGCTAAACAATACAACAATTTTTTAATATCCGAATACTTTATGTCGAATGATTCGGAACTTGCATTTGATAATATCAACATATTAAATCCATTTATTCAAATTAAACAAACTCAAATTCCGATTACGCTAATATTGATAACATGTACTATTTATATATACTTATATATATTTTATAAAATGTACTATATATTTAATTATCAGGATTTTGATCAAATTTAGAAAATATCTAATATGCAAACCACGGAAAATTAGTTTTGAAATAAACCTCGAAAATAATATGTCTGAAAATGAAAATTCCGTTGAAGATGAAATTAGAGTCGAATTGACCAATCATTTTAATTCAATTTACCCATCAGTTCCGATGAATCGGGACGATCCAATTTAGAATGGGGGGAGTTAACCAGCCCACTACCCAAGCCTTCTTACCCGATTTATAAACAACTTCTAGTTGGGAACTTCTTACACAGTTCTTCCATTAGGTACCATTAGGTCCCCAATTCCTAATGAACTTTCCCACTCCAGTAAGACGTCATATCACTTCACACTTTCCATTAAGTTCCAATTGCGCCGTTGGCCGCCCGATATTTGTTTGGTTTATTCCAATTTCACAATTGATACCAAATTCTCATCATCATATTCTCCGACTCTCTTGAGCCAATCTCTTAAGCAGCTCTTGCTTCTCTTAATCCTAGGTTTGGTCGCGAGTCCGTTTGGGAAATCGAATAAGAACAGTTGAATAATAATAGAGCAGTGAGTTAAGACACTAAGAGTGAACTGTAACATAGTGAATAACAAATAAAAAAAATTATATTTTTTTAAACCATTCACCAGGCTGGCAAGAAACCCTCTAGCTGAACCCTCCCCGAGGGTGCCGGCTGGGCAATGGGCACTGCATTATCCCGGACAAGGGTAATGCATTGTCGCTTGCTCTGTCCGAGACAATGCAGTGTCTAGCTAAGGCAATGATTCAGCGTCCTCTCGATCTCGAGTCGGGGGAGCTAGGACAGAGCCATGGCTAGAGGTGCCTGGCGGTCAGGCCTAAAACGCTAGGAGGTGGCTCCCCCGAAAAACATTAGCCGCATGGACCTTCAGGCCAACCATGGAGAGGACAAAAGATAAAGCAAGGGTTGGGATGTCAACCCAAACGTCGGTGGGAAGCGTGGCTGCTACCACCGGCGGGCACGGAGAGGAGCAATCCTCTCTGCGTGTCGCCAGCGGTCACACCTCTGACGTGACGGGAGCAGGTCACGTTAGTTGTAATACTACTGCCGGAAAAATTCGCTGTAGGATGAGCCGCGCAGGTGCTGTAGTCGAGACAGACTCGGACCTGGAGAGCGTGCTGTCCATCAGCAAAACTGAAGAGGAATGCCTTCTCCGCTCGCCTGAACCAGGTTCCAGCTCCCCGCGTAGGGAAGGGCCGAAGCGTTCGAGGGAGGGGATGAGGGCAAAAGCTCAGTATAAGGCGGCCCTGAAGATTTTTAGCAGGCTACAAGGCAAGGCAGATATCTCCCCGGAGGAGAAATCCAAGCTAGCTTGGGCCGAGCTAAAGGTGGAAGAGGGCCGTAGATACTACGCACGGTTGCCTCAAATGAAGGCTTCCACTAGTGAACACGCAAATAAGGTGGAGGAGTTGCTAGCTACCAAGAGGCAGCGCTCGACCGACAACACCGCCACCCCGGCAGGCAAGCGGCAGCGCGGGCCCAAGAGAGCGGAACCACCCCCACCACCACCGAAAACGGCGAAGCAGAGGTCTGTCAATGCTTCAAAGGTCAGCGATGTGTCCAAGAGACACCTGATCGTAGCTCTCATCGACAGACGTGATGAGAACGGGAAGATGACGGCGGCGCAGTGGAAACTGGTCCACGCGCGGCTCGTCGACTCCCTGCTTGCACGGATGGAGGAAGACCCCACAGTGCCCATGCCCACTTTTGATGGCACTGGATGGCTGAATGGGGTAAAAATCCTGAAATGCAATGACGACCCGACGCTGAGGTGGCTGACGCAGACGGTCTGCCAATTGGAGGCGTTGTGGGAGGGGGCCAAGCTGGAGGTGGTGGACAGGGAGCTAATCCCGTCCATTCCAAAGGCGATGGTACTCTTCCCCATCGTCATCCAAGGAGACCGCGCGCTGAAGCTCCTTCAGCGTCAAAACCCGGACATATCAACCGCAGACTGGAAGGTACTGCACGCTGGTAGCCCACTACCCAACGAGGGGGGCCAGCATGTGATCCTCCAGATCAACAAAGACGCAAAGGACGTCCTTTACCCCAGATACGGGAAAATGGCGTGGGGCATGGGCAGTGTGTACCTGCGCCTCAAGAAGCGCCGCCCCGAAGACACAGACACACACACCCTGCAGGCAGGCGAGGTGGAGAAGGACCTCGGTCTAGACACCATCGTGGAGGCCGCCCAGGGTCTGGCTCTTGAAGACTCCCAGGAAGATGAGGACGGTGACCTGACGATTACAGTCAACCCGTCGTATGCAGTTGAGCCAGCCGCCCATGAAACTGAGTGTGCTGCAAATCAACCTGCATAAAAGCAAGGTAGCATCGGCGGAGCTCCTCATAGCCATGGAGCAAGGGCCCGCTGACATAGCTTTGGTCCAGGAGCCCTGGATTGCGTCAGGCAATACAGTGGCCAGACTGAAGTTCGCAAATTACAGCTCGTTCTACCCAACATCGGTAAGCAGGAAAAGAACCGTCGTACTAGTACGAAAGGGAATCCACGCTTACCTTATGTCTCATTACAGCACAGACGATCTGACAGTAGTGATGCTGGAGAGTGAGGAGAAGCGCCTTCTGGTAGCCTCCTGCTACATGGCACACGACAGGCCCGCACCACCTGAAGAACTAAGGAGTCTGGTGGAAAAAGCCGACTCCAAAGACCAGCAACTCATCATTAGTACGGACGCCAATGCCCACCACAGTGTGTGGGGAAGCCCCGATATCAATGACCGAGGTGAGTCACTCCTAGACTTTATATTATCAAATAACATAGATGTAGCAAACGTGGGAGAGGACTACACATACGTAGGTCCCACCTCGTCCAACGTGCTAGATCTAACCCTCGTAACAGGAAAGAGTACCTTGGTATGTGGATGGAGAGTCCTCGAAAGACCATCCTTCTGGGACCATAGGTACATTCAGTTCAAGTGCGAATTCAAATACACTCCGAAGGTGACAGTCTTCAGGAACCCCCGGAACACAAACTGGAAGAAGTTTAGGAAGACCGTTACCTCGAAGCTCGCGAATCCGGGAATAGTGAAATCCACGGAAGACATAGAGAAGTCCTTGGAGACCCTCTCCGAGGAACTTCTGTCTGCCTACCAAGGAGCATGCCCGCCATCAAGAACGAGAAAGAGGACCAAACCACTCTGGTGGAATAGGGACCTCTCCCTCAAGAGAAATAACCTCAGAGAACTCTTCAAACTCGCCAGAGTAGCGAATGAGGAGATCATCAACGAGGAATACAAAACACTACTCAGAGACTACAAGAAGGAAATACGCAAGGCACAACGTAGCTCGTGGAGGAACTTCTGCTCGAACATCGAGAAAGTGCCTGAAACAGCAAGACTCAGGAAACTGCTCTCGAAGCAGCCCACCATACAGAGTCAGCTACAATTAAATAACGGACGGTGGTCAGAAGACAGCGAAGAGGCTCTGACAGCACTAATGGAGGCCCACTTCCCGGGATGCACCGAGGTCACTGATGCTGAAACGCATCAGGACCTAGCAACCGAGGAACAAACACCCCCGACAGATCTAATAACCCACAAGAAGATCCAATGGGCCATAGACTCCTTTGCGGGCATCAAAGCACCTGGACTGGACGGAATATTCCCAGCCATGTTGCAGGCGACCAAAGAGACGATCATCCCATGGCTCTTCGCAATATACTCGGCATGTCTAAGTACAGGTTGTCTTCCTCCCAAAGGCAGGAAAGTGCAGCCATGCTAGTCCCAAGGACTACAGACCGATAAGCCTTACCTCTTTTATGCTAAAAACACTGGAAAAGCTGCTGGACGGATACATCAGGAAGGAGGTGGGAGGACTGATGTCAACCAACCAGCACGCTTATACCAAAGGGAAATCGGTGGAAACAGCTCTACATTCACTAGTACCTACCATCGAGAATGCTCTCAACAATAAAAAGTATGCACTAGGAGTATTCGTAGATATATCCGGAGCATTTAACAACGTAGACACGAACGCAATAATGGATCGCCTTGAAGCGACCCACACACACCAAGCAATCAACCTATGGATAAAGAACCTCCTGAGTTGTAGACGGGTGCAATCTGAGTGGGGCACCGCTTCCACGGTAAAGGGAGCGCATAGAGGCACACCTCAAGGTGGAGTCTTATCGCCCCTCCTGTGGAATCTGGTGGTCGACGACCTCATCAAAAGATTCGAGAGGAAGGCCCCAAAAATAACAGCTTATGCAGACGACATAAGCATAATTATTACGGGCGTATGTCCATCGACTCTCAGCTCCATAATGGAACGAACACTCAGGGAGATATGCGAGTGGGCGGACGAAGTAGGACTCGATATCAACGCGGACAAGACGGACCTCATCCTCTTTACAAAGAGGTATAAGGTACCTGCATGGATCCCCCCAAAAATCAACCAAACAAGGCTAACCCCGAAAACACAGGTCAAATACCTCGGCACAGTACTGGATAGCAAACTGGCATGGAAACCCAATGTAGTGGAAAGGGTGAAGAAGGCCACCATTGCGCTTTATGCATCCAAGAAGATACTTAGCAGCACATGGGGCCTGTCAACCGCCCTTATGCATTGGATCTACATCTCGGTGGTGCGACCAACTCTGCTGTATGGAGTCCTAGTGTGGTGGCAAGCAACTGAGAAGAAGACGTACCACAAGCTTATGGAAAGGACCCAGCGACAGGCTTTGCTATGTATCACAGGGGCGCTGAGGTCAACCCCAACTATAGCACTCGAAACCATACTCGGGATCGATCCCCTCGACATCCACGCTCGGCTGACTGCGGGTAAAGCAGCACAGCGACTGATCGCATCGGGGAACATGTCACCCCAAGGATACGGGCACAGTTCAATTGGGAGGAACATGACCAGTCATACAGACTACATATATGTTTGGACGTTTACGTGCAATGACTGCACCATCAAGTGGCCCATGGGACACCAGCCGAATGCTGTTACGCGCGAATCCCAGGCCAAAACGCAGCCCTCCTCCCACCCAACCGACCGAGGGGCGCTGTCGCAAAACGCGCGACTCGTTAACCGAACCGATCGCGATCATGCAGGAAAGATAGATGTTAGACTATTATTCGAGGAAAATTAGAACTAATCTTACTAAAGGAGTTAATCATGCATTAAAACTATCGTACACCACAACTACAATTACTAACTACGAGAAAGGTATGTGAGTATTAGTAATTTAAGAAGAGGAAGGGAATTAGTTGCCGATATAATATGGTAGAGGGAATTATAATCCGAGCATAAAACTCTAAAAGGTTCATGCAAGGAATAATTCGATCTACAAATCGGAAGAAACAAAGGTATATAATTTCTAGTAATTCTAATAGGAATCGTGAAGTTTATGCGGCTCAACAAGTCAGGGCTATCTACGTCACCCTTGATCAAGTTGTGCACAAAAATCACACCAAGCATTGTTCTACGGTTAACTAAAGATGGAAGGTTTATTAAAAGCGATCTACTAGAGTAAGACGGCAGTCTCACACTTGCATCCCAGTTGAGGCCGCGTAGAGCGAAAATTAAAAAGTTTTTCTGTACTGATTCTATACGGTCCTGGTGTACTTTGTACTGAGGGCACCATACACAAGAACCATATTCTAAAATCGGACGAACAAGCGATACATAGAGAGTCTTTGTTATATAGGGGTCGTCAAATTCCTTTGACCACCTCTTTATAAACCCAAGCACGCCCATGGCCTTATTTACCATGGTAGAAATGTGTTCAGAAAACTTTAACTTGGGATCTAGAAGAACACCAATATCATCAACTAGGGTAATTCTCTCGAGAGAACCCCCGCCTAGTGTGTAAGGAGCCAGAAAGGCGCTGGAGCGATGAAATGTCATTACTTTACATTTCGAAGCATTAAGGTATAACAAATTTGCACAACACCATGACTGAAAGGTATTAAGATCGGATTGCAACCTGGAGTGAGATAAGCTGTCCTTGAACTGGATACACAGCTTAACATCATCCGCATACATAAGTACTCGAGAGTATGTTAATACCGAAGGCAGGTCATTTATAAAGAGTGTAAAGAGTAGGGGGCCTAGATGGCTGCCCTGTGGTACGCCCGAAGTAACCATAACTGGTGAAGATAGGGAGTTTTTGAAGAGGACTCTTTGGGACCTGGAACAAAGGTAGCTAGAAATCCATCTCAAGAGATTGGGTGGAAACCCTCAAAGGTCAAGTTTTTGTGCTAGGAGAGTGTGGTTTACAGAGTCGAATGCTTTACTGAAATCTGTGTAAATGACATCCGTCTGTAGATTACCTTGGAAGCCTTTAATGATTAAGGAGGTGAACTCCAATAAATTCGTGGTTGTTGATCTCCGCCTTATAAATCCATGCTGGGCTGGAGATATAAGTGATCTGCAAAGATGCTGCAGGTGCGGAGTTAAAATTTTCTCAAACACTTTAGGAATTGCGGATAACTTTGATATACCTTTGTAGTTCTTCGCGTCAGACTTACTACCTTTCTTATGGAGAGGAATAATGAACGACTCCTTCCATATGGAGGGGAAGCATGAAGAGTTAATGGACAGGCTGAATAGTTTAAGCAACGGTCCACACAGAGACTCGGCGCAGTATCTAAGTACACAGCCGGGAACTCCGTCCGGACCCGGTGAAAACACCGGCTTAACTTTCCGGAGGTCAAGAAGCAGAGAGCTTTCATTTAGCAAGGGACTGAAGATGCCGTTCGACCTGGGTAAACCGTATGGGTACGGCTGCCCGGAGTAGCATTCCTGAGAATAGGTTGTTTGGAAGTATTGGGCAAAAAGATCGGCAATTGCCTGATCAGTGTTTGCCGACGTATTAAGAAATGATAGCGAGGATGGATGAGCGGACGTTTTACGCTTACTGTTTACGAAGCTGTAAAACTGCTTAGGGTCCTGAGAAAAACGTATCCTTCATCTAGATAGGTAGTTCTTATAGCACTGGGAATTAAGAACTGAAAAGTTTGACCGAGCCATTACATAGCGAGAGAGAGAAGAAGGAGAGCCAACTTCTTGAAATTTTTTGTAAAGTCTTGATTTTAAGTTTTTTAGACTGGATAACTCTTTGGTAAACCAAGGGGGCTTCCCAGATCTAATAGGACAGGAAAGTGGGACACAAGACTCAAAAAGTGAGTCAAGTGCATCATAGAAAATGTTTGTGCATATTGTAACATCAGTGCACAAATACAAAGCGGACCAATCAAAATCCCTAATGAGGTTATTAAGCTTCGCAAACTCGGCTTTACGAAAGCAGCGGACACATTGAGGTAGCCTACCCGACCGATCCAATGCGGTTGGTCCTATATCGAGCGACACTTCAAGTGTAGGATGGTAGGCGTCTTCAGGTATAGTGAGCGGAGGGACTCGGGTTAACAACGCAATGGTCGGATCCGTTACAAGGCACAGATCAAGCAATCGACCCAGGGAATTTTTCACATGGTTGACTTGAGACAGGGATAAGTCGAGTAAGCCGTCTATAAAGTCATGTCGTGACATGGGGACTAGGTTATTAGACTCGTTTACCGAAGACCAAACAGTTCCTGGTAAATTGAAATCCCCAAGAACTATCATATGATCTTTATCCGATAGCGAGGAAGAAACAGCGCTTAAGGCGGACAAGTGCTGCTCATAAATTGCGATATCCGAAGAAGGTGGAATATACGAGCATGTAATAAAGACTGAAAAAGCGGGAAGAATCAGTTTTATACACAGGAATTCCAGTTCTTGTTGAATCTGGACTGTAAAATGTTCCGACGTGAAGTTAGAGTCCACTGCAATCAGAACCCCACCTGCACGTCGAGACGAACGGTCATTTCTAAAGATTGTGTACCGACCTGCCAAAACTTCAGAACTAAGAATTTCCGGTTTTAACCAGGTCTCTGTAAACACAATTACATGGGATGCAAATGCGACGCTATCCCGAAACAGAGTGCTGAGCTTACTACGCAAGCCTCTAACATTCTGGTAGGTGATTAAGAGAAAGGAAGTTAGTTTTTTGGATGGGTGGACTGGGAAGATGAGGATGAAGCACTGGCCTGACTAGTATTAAGAGTTATTGGGGGCCTACTCTTCTTCTTTGCCTTAAACTCCTTCACCACCATGTTCTCTGGCCAAAATTTGGCAGAGCAAATGGTGTCAAAATGAGTTGGGGAGACGCTTATTTTGAATGAAGCTACATCCCTGGCATAAGAGAAGTTAAACTTCTCCACCTTTAAACCGTCGGCTTGTATATTGCTTTGAATAAAAGCAGTAACGTCATCTATAGTGGTGTAAGGGGCAAGCCGTGAGACAAATATTTGTCGTTTAGGTGTAGGTGTGATCACCACCAATCTTGGGTTTGGCACCACAGACCTTGTACCTGTGATGGCAATACCCGGTGGTCCGGGTCGTATGTTTGTTGGTGGGATCGAAGTGGACGGGATATTAGTAATGCTGGCGGGCTCGACGGACACGGACGCTACGGAAATTTCTGGTTGTACGTTCTCCGAAGTGATAAATTCGGCTGCCGAATTTGCATCACCAGCAGCTGTCGTTGCCCTTGGAATAGCAAACGATATCGGCTGCTGCACAACTGGAGTGGTCGGAGTCGGTTGTTCGGCAACGGGCGGCAGAGGGACAGTTGGGGCTTGCAGATCCCGCGGAGTGACCTTTTTTCGCCTAGGAGACTCATTCAGCAGTTGCAAACTGCTAAACAAAGACTCCATG
Organism: Drosophila helvetica; assembly: GCA_963969585.1. Classification (NCBI taxonomy): domain Eukaryota; kingdom Metazoa; phylum Arthropoda; class Insecta; order Diptera; family Drosophilidae; genus Drosophila; species Drosophila helvetica. The sequence continues at coordinate 23,836,133 of OZ018401.1, read as the reverse complement.
GCTAGGAGCCGATCGTACTGCTTTTTAAAGCCCACGGTCAGCTCCTTAAAGCCATTCCGCGTCTGCCCCATAAACCTGGCAATCTCTATGTGAGCCCCCCGGCATGCCTCACAACAGTAGGACAAGCCATTATGCTTGGAAATTGCATCACCCACGAGGCCTGAGTACCCAGCGCACTTTGCGTGCATTGCTTTTCTGCAAAGATAGCAGGGGATACTCGACTGATCAGGGGTGACCACCTGTTTGCAGGTTTTTTTGGTACAGATAATAGGTGATTCCATTTTAAATACAATAAACAAAATTTATTTCAAAACAAATAGAAATCAGACCAGTGTGCCAGGCAAACGCTTAAAGCGGAATTAGTAAAAACTGAGCGGAGAGAGGAGAGCGGTTGCAGCAGCTGCAATGAGAGAGAGAGAGCGCTACTACACGGAAAGTATTGAGAGCGAGAGAAGAAGAACAGTTATATATGTTTGGGTTATAGGGAGAGAGTGATGCTAAAGCACAGACTACAAGATGAGAACATGACCCCCCAAACTTGCCTAGAGGTCAAAACCAACACATTTTTGGGACCCGAAGACTAGAAAAAGGGACGGGACCAGACTCAACACCTCAACATATATACTGACGGCTCCAAGATGGACGGAGGAGTAGGAGCGGGCTTATATTGTACAAACCCCGAAATAAGGGTGTCATATAGGCTACCAGACCGATGCAGCATATTCCAGGCGGAAGTTTTCGCTATCAAGAAGGCAGCAGAGGTCGCTCAGCAAATAGAGCGACCACACAACGTGGTGAACATATTCGTCGATAGCCAAGCAGCGATAAAATCCATGCAGTCGTTCGCAGTTGGCTCCAGAAGTGTCCTGGCAAGCAGGGAGGCATTAGACTATTAGACACTATGCACGACCAAGTCAGTGCGAATCTACTGGGTTCCCAGCCACCAGGGCATCGAAGGAAACGAGGCTGCGGACGTTCTGGCTAAGGAAGACGTCGGGCTGACGAGCGAAATCGTGCCTATCTCCCTTAGAACGTTACAAAGCGATCTAGAGAAGCAGGCCGCCCTACAAACCAAGAACAGATGGAGGAACGCAACCACCTGCAGAACCTCGAGAACCATGTGCAAGGAGCGCAATGAAAAGCTAGCTCACTATCTACTGCATCTTCCACGGAAAGACTGTAGACTGATAGTGGGAATACTCACAGGTCACTGTCGGGCTGCGGCGCACGCGGCCAAGCTAGGCATCACCAACAGAGACAGCTGTAGGAAATGCGATGAATCCGGAGCTATCGAAACCCTGGAACATCTCATCTGCAACTGCCCGGCTCTTTCACGGGCAAGGACAAGATACCTAGGCGCACCGGAGATGGCATCACTAGAAGATGCCTCCAAGAGGACGCCGAGGGAATTACTTGCCTTTGCTAAACACACCTCGATACTCGAGGACTTCCAAATCTCAGCAATACCCCCGTAAAGGTCCATCTACATCCGGATCACTAAGGGCCAGACTGGCCTATGAAAGTCCCCGCTAAGGGACGTCCGGGTTAACCTAACCTAACCTAAACCATTCACCAAGGAAATATTTAATTTGCGCAACCTGACTGGAAAGAGCAAGCGATAGGTACATGCACAGTATGTGAAAAGAAAGAAAACGAAATAATATTTTGGCGCCCAACGTGGGGCTGGTTCAATCTGAGTTATTTTTATACCCAGATGGTTCAAGATCGAAAATTCCGAAATACCAGGAATAGCAGCGTGAACAAGATAGGTAATTACATTGCATATTTTGCACGACAGACCATCACCTACGGATTGAATTAGTTCCTTCATTTTAGTTCCAGCTTTATTTTCATAATTTTTTTTTGTATCCAGGGTGCAAGTAGAAATTGATTGGCGAAGCAGATTGGTGGCGGGAGCGCGAATCTACCGCGAGTTAGATTAGACTGACCCGGCATACAACTGTTTTGGATCAGATTTTTGGCGCCGAATGATAAACAGAATATCCGATGGAATAATAACTCCGGAGGGTGAACTGCTGAAATAAGTTAGGGGAACTTATCGGCATATTACTGATTTGCACGGAACCGAATACCATTTATTGATTTCTCTACCTCTTTCCTGATTGGCTGGCTTGACATTGGCCCAAAATTATACGTTGGATGGATCCAAATTATAACTAGGTTGGATGTGCTAGGCTGGAAGCGATTAGGATAGTCTTAGGGAAGATTCTCCGTCCTCGTTTTTTTGGTTTATTTGAGCAAGACGATAGCTTAACTCAAAAGGAATTCTACCTCTTTTTGCAGATCGTTACGGATAGGAAATTTTTTTTGAATGAAATTATTATAATTTTATTTGTGTATACATTCATTTAGGATTTGCTTAAATCACCATGAATAGAACAATTGTGGAACATTGTCCCAGAGTGGTTCGGGCGAAACCGAGTGACCAGATTATGATTTTCGAAGTGGAAGATTAGTGCAGCATTTGTAAGGAGGCAATTATGTCAAAGGAAGAGTGCGGTGTCACCCCCTGCGATCACTTCTTTCATTTACAGTGCATAGTACCGCATATCGAGGTGCTTAAGGAATGTTATATTTGTAAGAAATTGGCTAGTGCTAAAAACATTAGATCAGTTCAAGTGGGTTCGGATGCAGGAGTTTATATGAGTACGACCAATCAACCGCAAACAGGAACCATTCCAAGAGATATAATACGAGCAGTACCGGACATAAAAATGTAGAAAAAGGAATAGGAAAGGAACCGCTTACAAGTCATTCAGCTACAAAGGGACGAGGAAGGGCAAGAAATGCAAACGCGCAACCAGCAGTTAGCAAACAGAATCGTTCAGTTACTACTCGAAGTTTATAGTTACCGATCATACAAGGAAGAGATAGTATAAGTCAGTCGTTTTCCAATTCTAGTGGAACAGGGGATCCTACTTGGGCTTCACTACTAGAGAGTCTGGAAGCTATAATCGAGGCAAAGTTAGCAGGAAGGGCTATACCAAATTCTCCGTCAGCAGCAATTAATACCACTGCAAAACGAGATACATTATCTACAAACACAACTGCTAGAGAAGTTAACATGACTACCCGAGAAACAAATCGATCTATCTGTACGCTGAGCCCAGAGAATATTACACATTAAGTTCAGAATTGGAGTTTACGTTTTGATGGAGCATCAAAAGGGCTAACAGTTGAAGAGTTTTTGTACAGGCTTCGAGCGTTTACGCATGACTGTCTTAACAGCGGTTTTAAAGCCATCTGTAAAAACCTACATATTCTGCTTGTAGGAAAAGCGAGAGACTGGTATTGGCAATATCGAAAGGAAGTCGTCGTGATCGAGTGGCAGGAGTTCTGTACGGCACTTAAACGGCAATATGTAGATCTGCGTACTGATGATGAAACAGAAGAAGAGATGAGAGCTAGAAGGCAGGAAGTAGGAGAATGTTTTGATGACTATTATGATGACGTTATGAGTATTGCAACACGGCTGACAGCACCCCTAGAAGAATCGCGCCTCATTAAAATTCTCATTCGAAATCTTCGCATGGAAATTCGATATCAGATTTTGTTCGAAGAAATTTCATGCGTGGGACGATTAAGGAAAATGTGCCGTATGAGAGAAAATTTGATGCAGAACAAGCTGGGTTAAAGTCGCAGGGCAAGATTTTTGATACATTCGGGAAGCATAAAAAGGTGGCAATAATGGAAAACGAACAGGAGCATTATGAAAGTGTACCGAGCGAGGTAGATGCGGTGCAGTTGGCAAAACGTATTTTAAATTGTTGGAACTGTGAGCAGGAAGGACATTGTTGGGACATGTGCACTCAAGTAAGAACAATTTTTTGCTATGAATGTGGGGAGAAGAACGTCTATAAACCACAATATGCGGTTTGTCGTTTGGCCCCGAAGTAGATCAGGAAAGTAGTCGTTTGGAGCAGATGGTCATTCCGAAGGAGACAGAAGTAGGACCACAAAGGCTAGAACACAAACATTTACCGAATATGACAATTTAAATACCCGATAGGAACAAGTTTGGAGAGGGCAAAGTAACAAAGCAAATTCCAGGAAGTTTACATTATGTCAAGACATATCATGAACGGATCAACGGACACGATTTCCATTTTGGGTGGTGCTCTTTTTATACCCGGTACTCGAAGAGTAAAGGGGTATATTAGATTTGTGCAAAAAATTAATGTGTGTAACACCCAGAAGGAAGCGTTTCCGACCCCATAAAGTATATATATTCTTGATCAGCATCAATAGCCGAGTCGATATAGCTATGTCTGTCTGTCCGTCCGTCTGTCCGTCTGTCCGTCTTCATTAGCGCCTATAGCTCAAAGACCATAAAAGCTAGAGGAACACTATTTTGTATCCAGACTCCTGTCCTATCGCACTGTTACAAGTGTATTTCAAAATTTCGCCCTGCCCCCTTCCGCCCACTCCAAGGACGAAAATCTGTGGCATGCACAATTTTAAAGATACGAGAAAACTAAAAACGCAGAATCGTAGAGAATGACAATATCTATCAGAGTGTTGAATCTGGATCAGATCGACTCATAAATATAGCCACAATGAAGAAAACAATTTCGAAATGCATCGTTCCCTCTCGCTCTCTCTCACACACAGGGGTAGGCGCTATGCCTGATCGAATTTTTTGACGCCTAGTTCTCAGAGACTATAAGAGCTAGAACCACCAAACTTTCTATCCAAGCTCCTGTGATATCAAACCGAGACGAGTTTGTTTTTAAATTTGGCCACGCCCCCTTCCGCCCCCACAAAAGATGAAAATCTACAATTTTAAAGATACGGGAAAACCAAAAACGCAGAATCATAGAAAATTACTATATCTATCAGAGTATTGAATTTGGATCAGATCGGATCATAAATATAGTCAGAAGGAACAAATGAAATTTCAGTGGCCTTCCAAGCGCAGACTGATTCCCTCTCTCTCTCGCACACAGCCGTGTATGTATATGTAGGAAGTAGATAAAAACATGTAGAAATGGCAGATGTACAAAATTTATGTTAACCAATATGGAAACATCTAATAGATCAAAATCTCCGAAAAGGTTCGACTTAAATTGTTTTTTTTTGGCTAAAATTTAATTTTTCCTTTTGCGAACATGTAATAAATTACAACAAGCTCACATACATATATACTGACTGAGTACCGGGTATAAAGTAGAGCCGCGGCGCAGACGCGGCTCATAACGTTCCCCCTCGTTTTTGTGTTGTTTTCTGGCGAGTGTCGGCTCGGCCGTCGGCGGAGTGTTCGAGAGACTGTTTTGTGTTTGGGACTCTCGATTTGGCCACTAATTCGCTTTAATTATACAACGCGTATGACGCTCGCTTTTGTTTGTGTATTGGAATAATGAAAAGCGAACAAAACTTAAAAGCTAACGAAACTACGCGAGATCAAATATTTAATAGTTCAGCGAAAAATAAATTATCTACTCGAAGAGCGCGGAAGTTTTGGAACGAGGTGAAAAATAAAAGAAAATTGCTAGTTTCGTCAATTGTGGATTGCGAAGAGTATGGGCGACTTTACGCTAAAGTTTCCTTTCTTGATTTTCAAGAGCTCGGTTTACACCGGAGCGAACATAAGTTGTGCCGGATCAGATCTTGACACGCAAGATTGGTCAAAATACCCAAGTTTTAAACGGATCTTGGGAAACGTGAAAACAGCAGACGGTAAAGGTCAAAAAATCGTAGGACATATTAGAGCTACCGTCAAGTATAACAAACTTAGCAGAGATTTGAAATTATTCGTCATTCCATCATTGCACAAAAGGGTAATATTGGGAATAGATTTTTGGAAAACATTTAATTTAGCTCCAAACTTAGTCGCTAGCGGCGAAGCAGAAACACGCATAACTGGAGAGGCAAGGGTAGAGCATAAGTATCCATTGACGGCGGAGCAACAGCATCAGCTAGAGTCCGTAGTGAAACTGTTTCCAAATTTCGAAAATCAAGGCTTAGGACGAACATCTTTACTAGAACACGATATTAAAATCGGGAGTGCTAAACCAGTCAAAAAGAGATTTTATCCAATATCACCTGCTGTAGAGAAACTTGTCTACCAAGAAGTTGATCGCATGTTAGAGATGGACGTCATTGAAGTTTCCTCAAGTCCTTGGAGCTCTCCAATGAGGTTGGTTATAAAACCAGGCAAAGTACGGCTGTGTTTGGATGCGAGCAAAATCAATGCAGTCACAGAAAAGGACGCAAACTCACTACCAAAAATTGAAGGAATATTTTCGAGAATGCCGAAAGCAAATATAATTACCATGTTGGACCTGAAAAATGCCTTTTGGCAAATCAAACTGGCTAATGCAGCACGTCCGATTACGGCTTTTACTATTCCAGGACGTACCAATTTAAGGTCATGCCATTTGGGTTATGCAACGCACCACAGACGATCTGCAGATTAATGGATGAACTAATCCCACCAGATTAAAAACATTGCGTTGTTGGTTATCTGGATGATTTGGTCGTAGTATCAGATATATTTGATTCTCATTTAGAAGTACTAAAGCGAATTTTAGAACAATTTCGTCGTGCGAATTTGACGTAAAACGTGGTAAAAAGTAAATTTTGTGTTGCGCAAAGAAGATATTTGGGATACGTGATTGGAGGTGGAGGCAATGCTGCAGATTTAGGGAATATCGAATCGATCATGTCATGGCCAGTACCAAAAACATTACGACAAGTTAGAGGATTTCTAGGCCTTGCAGGGTGGTATCGACAATTTATACCCAATTTTTCGGATTTGGCTTACCCAATTACGCAATTGATTTCAAACAAACGGAAATTTCAATGGACAGATGAAGCCCAACAGGCTTTTGAAAAAGTAAAGATCGTTCTGACTTCAGCACCGGTCTTACAGAACCCAGACTTTTCACAGAAGTTTTATTTACATTGTGATGCCAGTGATTTTGGGGTTGGAGCAGTGTTGACTCAACGAGGAATTAATGATGAGGAAAGACCTATTGCGTACATGAGTAAGAAATTGATTACCGCACAAAAGAACTACAGTGTGACAGAACGGGAATGCCTTGCTGCACTGTTGGCAATTGAAAAGTTTAGATGCTATTTGGAGCTTCAGAGCTTTGAAGTGATTACGGATCATGCTAGTCTAATTTGGCTAATAAGACAATCGAACTTAAAAGGTAGGACTCGCTAGATGGGCAATTCAATTGCATGGGTATAGATTTTCTAAGAGCCATCGAAAAGGAAAGGATCACGTCGTACCAGATGCGCTGTCGCGATTATATGAAAACGAAGTGTCTGTAGTTGAGGGCATAAGACTACTAGTCGATTTGAATGCAGAAAATGTTAAGGAAGCAGAGTATCTATCCTTACAAGCTCGGATATCCGGAGATCAAGGTAAATACCCAGACGTGAGAGTAGAAGGAGGATTGCTTTATTTACGACGTAAATTTTACGTACTGAAATTTATGATGGAACGGAAAGCGTTAGAGATAATCAATAGAAACTTTGGATACCACAGAGTTTAACCAACGAGGTAATCTCAAGGGCTCATGACTGTGTCGTAGCAGCTCGTGGAGGGGTGGAAAAAACTTTGGAGTTGGTAAGGAGAAAATTTTATTGGCCAGGAATGATTCAACAAATTCGGGAGCATATTCGAAACTGTGAAGTGTGCAAAATTACAAAAGCACCCAACATCATTTTACGACCGCCGATGGGAAAGCAGGCAGAATCCTCTAAACCGTTTCAGAGACTCTATATAGATTTGTTAGGACCATACCCCAGAAGCAAAAGTGGATTTATCGGTTTACTTATAGTATTAGATCACTGTTCCAAGTTCCACTGGCTATGTCCCTTACGAAAATTCACCACTTCTAGCATTATTTCGTATTTGCAAAATGATATTTTCTTTGCCTATGGCGTACCGGAAATAATAATTAGTGACAATGGAGTTCAATTCAGGGCAATAGAGTTTGAAAGTTTTTTGAAATCGTTGCAGATCAAACACATGTTGACAGCTATTTATACTCCTCAAGCAAACGCATCGGAAAGCGTAAATCGATCTATTATCTCCGCCATTCGGGCTTATTTGAAGAAAGATCAGAGAGATTGGGACAAAAATATAGCTGCAATTAGCTGTGCATTAAGAAACTCTTTACATCAAAGTATTAAATTCTCGCCTTATCGAGCTATCTACGGCATGGAAATGATAACGCATGAATCAGAGTATGATCTATTACGAAAATTGAATCTTATGGAACCTCTCAAAAGAGAAGATAAATTGGCTTTATTAAGAACAGCCATTAAGAGAAATATTACACATGCTTATGAAAACCAGGACAAGCTGTATAACCTGTGTGCTAAAGAAATTAGTTTTCGTGTAGGCCAAGAAGTTTTCAGAAGTAATTTTGGGAAAAATATAGCAAGTAAATTGTGTCCAGCATTTGTTAAAGCTAGAGTGCGAGAAAAAGTTGGGAGCTCTACGTGTATTTTAGAAGATTTAAAAGATAATTTGATAGGAAAACCACATTCAGTCAATGGAATTTAAAGCGTTATTCCATCGCAGATTATTGGCAAGGCGTTTCGATTTCGAGTGTATTGTTCACAACGAACATAAGGAAAGAAACGATACGGTTTAGACAAAGGTGAGCGAAAACCAATTTCTTTAGACAAAGACATTTTCTGACATAACCTTTTCACCAAGATCAGACCAGACCTAAGTCGGGGCAGGAAAACCCTAAGACAGTGACCAGGCTCCCCGACGCAACTTTTTTTGGCAGACCAGCAGCCGCAGCAACGCGACTTTTGCGCTGATCGGTTCTGTGTGATCGTAAGAAGCGGGAGAGCGATGTCAACGACCGGATCTGAGCGTTCAGCAAGGAACATCAAGAACCTATGTACATATGGCATATTCAAAGCGAATACAGTGCAGCAGGATTTATAATGTAAATTTTGTTCCAGACCAGGAGTTTGAGATTACACAGGAGTGTATTCTTAGTGGAGTTAGTTTAGTGTATTCTGGGAATAAGCGTCGATGTTGATGTGCATAAAAAAGTAAAAAAAAAAAAACAAATAGAAAACAAAACTAATTCAAAATCACAAACACATGCGCAACCTGACTGAAAAGAGCAAGCGATAGGTACATGCAAAGTATGTGAAAAGAAAGAAAACGCGAACGAACAAGTAAAAAGGAAAAAAAAGAGAAAAAAAAAACAAAACGTAACATTATCGTAAATACTCTATCCATTCCCATACATAATTAAAGCCATAACACATAACTAAAACGGATCTTCAGGAAGGCCTTCGTCGAGTATCTGGGTGAGTTACAAAAACATAAAACAAGTCAAACAGCCGAATTAAATAACAACGAGATTTTGGAAAAGAAAAAAAACAACCAGATCGTCGAAACTGACATATCCTGCACACAAGATAGAGTATGCGGTCGAGCGACGTGTAAAAAGAAAGAGAGTGGGAAGCGAAAGAACGATGCAAGCAGCAAAGTATTCTGTAGTGTATCGGGTACCCACTGTACTAAGGATACTTAGAGAATACACACTGTAACACTTTGTTTCAGTGATTGTATAATAATAAAGTTCGAGGCATAAATGAGCGATCGTATTACGATCGCCCAAGAGTGTCTCTGTCAGTGCAAGTGCAACGTCAGCATATTCCCACGACTCGACGGCACATAGCATTGCATGCATCGCGCTCCCGCTAACACCAGCGTCGAGCATATATATTTACATAAGCTAATATTTCAGCCACTGCGCTGCCGGCTACACCGACTGAGCTGCTTTGGTTGCTTAGCCTCATGAAGGCATAGGAATATTCACTCAACACATTAAATAAAGAACTCTAAATCAAACAACACCTACTGGCTTCTAAATCTTTTGAGAAGTCAACACATGGCGACCGTGACTTAGGTTCTCAAGGACCTGCCGAAACGGATCCTGGAAGATCCAGGACCAAGGACCGTGACAAGTGACGTGAAATGGACTTGTAATTTAGAAGAACAAAATCCTCAATTGATTTTGAAAAGTAAAACTACTACTAAATTGAAATTGAATTGAAATTGAAATGAAAAGTGAAATTCGTGCAAATTTAATAAAACACAATACACATAACCAATCGCATCTCACGCCGTTTAAAATCCGCCAAAAGTGATCATCCAGCTCTTATTGCGTTCGGTCGTGTTTTCGCTATGTCGCTGCATTAATGCTCGGAATGCAATTCGGACGTCACTGCTGCTCAGCTACGCTGCTTTGATGCTGTTCGCTGATCGTCGTTGTGCCGCCGTGCGTTTCATCTGTCGTGCATTGATTTACCCTCAGATGCTATTAAACTTCTAATAAATCTGCCCAATTTGTTGTGGCAGTGTGATAACTGTGTGGTTGCGAATGACTCGCACTCCAAAATTGACGAACTGAGTGACAAGGTGCAGAAGCTTGAAAGCCTGTATCGGGATCTCAAGTCAGATTTTCAGGCTGCCCTCCCGGTCAAGTCGAATAGGAGGGTTGCTGCTAAGAAGGATGCCAATAATGCCATACCGGTGACTGACTTATTGTCTCCAAAGCCAGTGGCCGCCACCTCGACTGCGGTCATTGACGCGGGTCCAGCTGCCGCTCTCCCTTCTGATTCGGAGGGCTTCGTCACAGTCCGAAAGAAAGAGAGGAAGAATCGGAGCAAAAACGCTAAGCGTTTTGCTGGTGTTGCTCCGAGTTGTGAGCAGTTAAATGTATTGCAGAGCCGAAAATACCTGCTTATTGGTAAATTTGCCGCTGCGACGGAGCCAGAGGCGGTGGTGAAATTTGTTGCCGATAAACTGAAGGTGTCCGAGGCCGATATTTCCTGTGCAAAGTTGGTCAAGCGAGATGCTGATATTTCTGCGTTGAAATTCGTTAATTTCAAACTTGGGGTCCCTGAGCCTCTATTACCGATGGTCTTTGACGACAAATTCTGGCCAGTATCGGTAAGAGTTTCCCGCTTTGTGCATAGACAGAGTCCTGCAGCTGATCTGACGGCTGTTAATCTGCCTACACTTGTGCCATTGCGGACGTCCACCCCGACTCAGGAAGTTCCAGTTCCATCCACTTCAAAAAACCCCCAGTGAGCGGCGCCTTTGGTTTTTGGATCGCCGCTTCTCGACAAGCTATTCTGCTTACATTTTCTCGCCTCTTTGCAATGAGCAATCGCCCGTCGCTTGTTGAAATTTGGCTCAACGAAAACTTCTTCGACAATGAGTTCTTTGATCCCAACCTTTTCCAAGTGTTTCGTAAGGACAGAGACTGTGCCAAAACGAAGCGCTGCAGAGGGGGTGGGGTCATTGTGGCCGTTAGACGCACCTTACGCTGTGATCCGATTTGTCTCCTTGATGGCGACTCTATCTTGGATCAGATTGGTGTATCTGTGGCTGGTCAGTCGGAGACGCTATGTGTCAGCGCATCATATATTCCTCCGAAGTGCAGCTATGTTTACAGGGCGCACACGCAGAATATTGCCAATATGCGTGGCAATCTACGAGACCGTCATCATCTCTGCGTTGTTGGCGACTTTAATTTGGGGTCGTTGATATGGACCGCCGATCCGCAGTCGTCGTGCATTTGCAGCACGAAGTCCTTTTTTTGGATGACCTTTTTAGTATGGGCTTAACCCAAATTAATAATGTTTTTAATAGGTTAAATAAGATTCTAAATTTAGTTTTTGCTAGTGCGGATATTGATTGCTGCGTTGCATGTTGCGTGCTGCCTATTGCAGAATGTGACATGCATCACGTGCCATTGATATTCTCAGCTAATTTCTATAGTTACTCGCCCTGAGCTGAACCAGATTCTGAATATTTTTTTACAGATGTAAGTTTGAATGCTATACGTGATGAAATGCTAAACGTAAACTGGGCTTCTGTTCTCTCGCATCCTAGTGTTGACTCTTCTTATATTGTTTTCATTCGTACTGTTCATCATATTGTTGATAAGAATGCTTCCAGAAGAGTGCGTGGCTCCTATAGGCTACCGTGGTAAACAAAGGGTCTTATGAGATATAAGAATCTGCGTAACAAGTTTTTTAAACGATTTAAGATTACCCGTGACCCCGTTGACTGGGCCAGGTGTGTGCAGCATTAGCGGGAGTTTGCCTTTTTAAACAAATTTTTATATAGTCAGTATATTGCCGATGTTGAAAAAGGACTTAAAATGAATCCCAGGTCGTTCTGGCGTTTCATAAACTCAAAAAGGTCGACGAGTGCCCTTCCTTCAGCTATGAACCTTGGTAACTTGAGCTCAAATACTGATGGTGGCATAGCAAACCTTTTTGCTTATTTTTATACCCGGTACTCGAAGAGTAAAGGGGTATATTAGATTTGTGCAAAAAATGTATGTGTGTAACACCCAGAAGGAAGCGTTTCCGACCCCATAAAGTATATATATTCTTGATCAGCATCAATAGCCGAGTCGATATAGCTATGTCTGTCTGTCCGTCCGTCCGTCCGTCTGTCCGTCTGTCCGTCTTCATTAGCGCCTATAGCTCAAAGACTATAAAAGCTAGAGAAACACAATTTTGTATCCAGACTTCTGTCCTATCGCACTGTTACAAGTGTATTTTAAAATTTCGCCCCGCACCCTTCCGCCCACTCCAAAGACGAAAATCTGTGGCATGCACAATTTTAAAGATACGAGAAAACTAAAAACGCAGAATCGTAGAGATTGACAATATCTATCAGAGTGTTGAATCTGGAACAGATCGACTCATAAATATAGCGACAATGAAGAAAACCATTTCGAAATCCATCGTTCCCTCTCGCTCTCTCTCACACACAGGGTTGGGCGCTGTGCCCATTCGTCCAGATGAGCGCTTAGATCTCAGAGACTATAAAAGCTAGAGCAACCAAACTTTCTATCCATGCTCCTGTGATATCACGTCAGTACAAGTGTATTTCAAAATTTGGCCACGCCCCCTTCCGCCCCCACAAAAGACGAAAATCTACAATTTTGAAGATACGGGAAAACCAAAAACGGAGAATCATAGAAAATGAACATATCTATCAGTGTATTGAATCTGGATCAGATCGGATCATAAATATAGTCAGAAGGAACAAATGAAATTTCAGTGGCCTTCCAAGCGCAAACTCATTCCCTCTCTCTCTCTCACACAGCCGTGTATGTATATGTAGGAAGTAGATTTAGACATGTAGAAAAGACAGATGTAAAAAACGTATGTAAACAAAAATGGAAACTTCTAATATATAAATATCTCCGAAAAGGTTGACTTAATTTTATTTTCTTTTTTGGTTAAAACTAAATTTATCCCTTTTGCGAACATGTAATAATGTAATTTATTACAAGCTCACATAAATATATACTGACTGAGTACCGGGTTTAAAGTAGAGCCGCGGCGGTAGACGCGGCTCACAACGTTCCCCTTCGTTTTAGCTCAAATTTTGAGCCATACGCAGTTTGGCATGAGTCCGATGTCTTAGACTCTATCCCTTCGGTGATCAATATTGGCTCACTTGACGTATCGGAGGCGGACATTTTGGAGGCAATTGCTGATTTCGACTACTCGATTAAACCCGACAGTGATGGCATTTCTGCCCTGCTGCTTCGCAACTGTGGTGTTGCTTTTTGTGAACCCCTTAAAATTCTCTTCTGTAATTCTTTGTCAACGGATCGGTTTATTGCAAAGTGGAAGGCTGCCAAGATTACTCCCGTTTTTAAGAAAGGTACTAGGAATTGTATCTCTAATTATAGACAAATTGCCAAACTCAGCAATGTCTCAAAACTTCTTGAGCGCATCATTGCCAAAAAGATCTCTTTCCTCATGAAGTCATACATTAGCCCAAATCAGCATGGTTTTATGCCAGGTAGATTAGCTACCACTAATTTGGTAGCCTTTAGTAACTTTTGCACACATGCCTTTAAAGTGCACTCTCAAGTTAATGTGGTGTACACTGATTTTGCTAAGGCCTTTGACAAAGTCTCCCACTGCGCCCTAGTAGCCAAGCTGCATCGGTTGGGGATTCATTCGAGCCTGCTTAGTTGGTTCATTTCATACCTTGAGCAGCGAGAGTATGTTGTATTGGTCAATGGAAAGCAGTCGGACCCATATCTGGCTACTTCCGGCCTTCCACAGGGAAGTGCTCTTGGTCCGTTGCTATTCGCTATTTTCATTAATGACATACTATGTCTCAGCATTCAAGCTTCTGAGCATTTGCTTTATGCCGATGATTTGAAAATCTTCCGTTCTATCAAAACTTTAGGGGACAGTATCCTTCTACAGCGTGACCTGGATGGAGTCGTTCATTGGTGCACACTTAATTCGCTCCCTCTCAATGTAAGCAAATGTTACTTTGTGTCCTTCAGCAAGTGTGTATTCAATGTTCAGGCCTCATACTCGATAGATGGCCTTCCGCTCTTGAAGCAGACGGAGACACTTGACGTGGGGGTCTTGTTCGATTCCAAATTTCTTTTTATCGAGCATTTGAATTTCATTTTGCCAAAAGCCTATGCCAAGTTCGGCTTTGTTACGCGTAATTCATCGCAGTTTAAGGACCCATATACGAGGCTAAGTCTTTATGCATTTCTTGTGCGCTCCCGTCTTGAGTATGCTTCAGTGGCTTGGAATCCCACGGGCGTCGTTCCGATTGTCGAGAGATTGCAAAGGAAGTTTTTGAAGTTTGCACTCCAGCCTTTGAAATTTTCCTCGTGCATCTCTCCTCCCTTGAGGATTGAAGAACCATTGCGGCTCAGCTATTTTTATACGATCTTTTAGTGGGTAACATCGAATGCCCTTTCCTGCTTAGTAGGATTAGCTTTAACACGCATGCCAGGAGCCTTAGGGACCATGCACTTTTCGCTGTTGATCTCCACCGGACCAACTACGGGAATAATGAGCCATTGTGTAGGGCTCTTCGTAATTATAATGCGCTGCCAGCTGGGATGCGTTTTGACTTTTGCCACTGGAAAGCATCCGTCAGACGGTTACTGTCTGATTTTTTCATGTTTAATAATTAATTTGTTGTTCTCTCTTTTCTTTATTTAGTGTTTATTGTTTAAGATAGTTATAAGTTAGTTTAGCCAGTTAAGGTTTAACCGTTGGCGAATAAATAAATAAATAAATAAAATTTTACTCAAGTAGCGTATATGTATATACATATAAATATACTTTTTTACATATATATAGTAACATATCCATAATGCTCCACACCATATTACGCATCATCTATATGTTAAGCACTAGACCATATTCATAATCATACTAATACACATTATGCATATGCTCTAGCACTTACCCTTACACCCATGTACCCATATCCAAATATCTAAGAGAGATAAGATAAACATAAGATGAGACACCCCAACACCTGCATAAACAAATGCATGAGTCGCCAAGCCGAGATCAACAGGAAGTCTCATGCATTCCGATCAAACGACACTGACCACTCAGTTATCAGTTCGTTCCCACACTCCAATAGTTCTTATAAACAAATGAGCTTTCCCAGACGAAATCCAATACCGATCATCAGATGCGGCCGCCCTCTAATCTAAGCCGACGCATCTCCCACGCCCCCTTCTCATCTAAGCCGACGCATCTCCCACGCCATCCTCACGTAGGCCAACGCATTGTTTATCAATCGCTCTCACGAAAGCAGCGCCTCTCACAACCGAAGCCATCCCCGACGCATCCGAAGACCGATTCAGCCCCGAAGTGGAAAGCTTAAGAGACAAAGCTTTAAAGCTTTCTAAAGAAGGTTTCGAGATCAAGATCTCGAAATGAAGAAGGCAGTTCCGTTTGAGACTTTCTAACATTAGGTCGGGGAATTCAAATCACACTAATGTTCTCAAATTAAGTTACGGTTAAATAAAATCTTTTTAAAAACCTACTTAAGAACGTTGGAATTGTTATTGGCGCAGCCGGTAGGATTCACAATTCAACACTATAGTTGCGGTACTAATCTATTAGAAGCAATCTATACGACTAGATTGCGGGAGATTAGCGAAACAAGTTAAACAAGTGAATCCGCCAAAGAATCTAGGTGCAACCGATGCACTAGGCAACATAAAAACATTAAACAAACCCAAAATACATAAACACACCAGACTTACATAAAGCAAAAACTACAGCAAGTGCCACGAAACGTTGAGTTTAAAACAAGTGAAGTGAAACTTAAAACATTGTCCAAAATAAAACGATACCCCAACAAAACAGTTAAAATGGCACTACCACCATCAAGCCTAAGTGAAATTCATTTGAATCAAGCACTACTGTCTATTAGACAAGTGCCAGCATACGACGGCTCAGTTGGACAACTGAGCTCGTTTATAAAAAGAGTCGAGTACATACAAGAATTGTACCCCACGCAAGAAGTAAGACAACAGCGTATACTATTCGGAGCAGTGGAAGTTCAGCTAACGGGCGATGCTCAAAGAGCATCACAGATGAGACAGCCAAACACCTGGCAGGAATTAAAGGAAACATTGATCGATGAATTCAAGAACCATACCCCATACGAGGACCTCCTGCGACAAATTTATTTCACGAAGTTCACTGGAAGTCTACGTAAGTTCATCGAAGACATAGAGAATAAAGCATTAATTGTTAGTAATAAGTTATCATTAGAGACAGAAGCAACCAATATTGAAATCTATAAAAATGCTCTGAAAAACACCATTAAAGATGTAATATCAAAGAAATTACCTGATAGGCTTTTTATGACCCTTGTAAGAAAAGATATAACCACCTTATCCAACCTCAAAAGGGCCGCTCAAGAAGAGGGCTTATATGAAGCCAGGGCTGAGGATAAAAGTAATAATAAAACAGCACAAAAGTCAACCAATCCAGTTAGCAAAAATGAAGGGAATTACTACCCAAATTATAGTGTCAATACTCACCATAATCAGAATTCATTCGGTTCAAGTAACGCTCCGCGAAACAGTTATAACAACCCAGGATTATACCGGGAGTTTCGCAATTCATTAAACCAAGGTCAGGCACAAAACCTAACCAACTACCAGAGCAATCAAAACCAGTTTAGTAGTAGCAAACCCAATCAGCCGACCAAAAGAATGAGGGAAAGTGATAGCGGACAAATGAAAATGGATGTAAATTTTCATCAAGCAGCCTCGGAAGAAACCGAGGGGGACCCTATATAAATATTACCCTAAACAACAAAGTATTAAGAGGTATAGTGGATTCGGGATCTTCCATTAACATAATAAAAGAAAATTTCCTGAAGGCCACCACAAACAAAGAAAACCTCAAGGTCCATACCATCAACGGACCTGTCAGATTAACAAGTAGTATAATAAGGCCCCCCAACAAAGTCTGCCCAACCGAGCAGAAGTTCTACGTGTTCGATTTTTCCAAAAATTACGATATCCTATTGGGCAGAGAATATCTGATGGCCAGCCAAGCCGTAACCAACTACAGGGATAACACTGTAACGTTAGGAAAAAGGATATTCCCAATTATCTCTAGTGGAAAAGTTATTGAAAAAGTCGAGACCGCACGGAAGTGCCTCGATTCATCCTCGGATAGGGATCAATACTTCACTTCCGCTCTTGATAACGAATTGAGGGAATGTCATGAACTTAGAATAGAACACTTGAACGAAGAAGAAAAAGAGAAGTTGAAGAAAGTGCTATACGAGTTCAGCGACTTACAGTATAGAGAAGGTGACAATTTGACTTTCACAAGTACTGTCAAGCACGCGATTCAAACACAGCACGAAGACCCGGTATACCGGAGGCCGTACAAATACGCGCAAATACATGACGAGGAAGTCAATAAGCAGATCTAAAATATGATGGCACAAGGAATAATTCGTAAGTCGAAATCGCCTTACTGTTCCCCCATTTCAATGATCCCCAAAAAGATAGATGCATCTGGAGAACAGAAGTATAACTATAGAGGTCTCAATAAAATAACTATCAAGGATACATTTCCTGCACCCAGAATGGATGATTGATTTAGCCAAAGGTTTCCATCAAATTCCAATGGAACCTTCGTCGATCATGAAAACAGCGTTTTCAACCAAACACGGCCATTACGAGTATACACGAATGCCGTTCGGGCTAACAAATGCCCCAGCAACATTCCAAAGATGCATGAACGATCTTTTGGAAGAATTGATGTTTAATGATTGTCTAGTATACTTAGACGACATTATAATTTTCTCCACTTCGTTGGAAGAACATCTTTTGTCACTAAGAAAGGTTTTCGGGAAGTTAAGAGACGCAAATCTCAAGCTTCAAATGGATAAGTGTGAGTTTCTGAAGAAAGAAACTGAGTTCCCAGGTCATGTAGTTACACCAGAAGGAATCATACCAAATCCAAAACAGATCTCAGCCATAATCGGATTCCCGATACCAAAAACTACGAAACAAATCAAGTCATTCATAGGACTATGCGGATTTTTTAGGAAGTTTATTCCTAATTTCGCGAACATAGCAAAGCCTATGACTCTCAAATTAAAGAAGCGAGCTGTCATAGATCCTAAAGAAGAAAAATATGTCGAGGCATTTGAGAGACTAAAAGTACTCATGACCTCAGACCCAATTCTCGTATATCCAGACTTCAACAAAATGTTCTCAGTCACTACAGACGCTAGTAACATGGCTATAGGAGCGGTTCTATCACAGGACCATAAGCCAATCTGTTACGCCAGCCGAACGCTGAACGAACACGAGATCAATTACTCCGCCATTGAAAAGGAATTGCTAGCGATTGTATGGGCAACCAAGTATTTCCGATCATACCTATTCGGAAGAACGTTCGAAATACTTAGTGACCATAAACCTTTGGTCTGGTTGAATAACCTCAAGGAACCCAACATGAAGCTGCAACGGTGGAAGATAAAATTGAATGAATTTGACTTTAAAATCAAATATTTACCTGGCAAGGAAAACCACGTAGCAGACGCATTGTCCCGAGTAAAAGTTAACGAAAACTTACTCGGAGAGGTTTCCGATAGTGTAGGCGCCACAATACACAGCGCACACGATGATAACCTTAACCATATTCCTCTTACCGAACGACCCGTCAACTATTTCAACCGCCAGATTGAGTTCATAAAGGGAGATAACGACGAAGTAGTCACAAATCACTATTTCCATAAGCTGATCATAAAAATCACTTATAAAGAAATGACCAATAGTTTAGCTAAAGAAATAATCAAGGAATACGTATGCACGAAAAAGAGCGCTTTATATTTCCACAACGAGACCGACTTTCCAATATTCCAACAAGCTTTCTTAGAAATAATCAGTCCTAACAACTTCACGAAAGTCACGAAGTCTAGTTCTAAACTGATCGACCTTTCAAACTATTCAGAGTTTAAGCAACTGATCATGAAAAACCACAAAGAACTACTTCATCCGGGAATAGAAAAGACCGTCAATTGGTTTAAAAGTAAATATTACTACCCAGACTACCAGAAACTCATACAAAACATCATAAACGAATGTCCCACGTGCAATATTGCCAAAACCGAGCATAGAGACACAAAATTGGCATTCGAAATAACCCCTGAAATACAAAACGTTAGAGAACGATACGTGATGGACTTCTATCTCATAGGAAACCAACAGTTTCTATCATGCATAGATATTTATTCCAAGTTCGCCACCCTCGTAGAAGTAAACAGCCGCGACTGGCTCGAAGCAAAAAGAGCCATATTGAAAATCTTTAATGAGATGGGTAAACCTCAAGAAATAAAAGCCGATAAAGATTCAGCTTTCATGTGCGCAGCTTTGCAAGCATGGCTAATCTCGGAAGAGGTAAAAATAGAGATCACATCCAGTAAAAACGGCATTTCGGACATCGAACGATTCCACAAAACCGTTAACGAAAAGTTAAGGATAATAACAAGCGAAAACGATCCAGAAACAAAGTATACTAAGTTCGAATCGATCCTGTATACTTACAACCACAAAACAAGACACAATACTACAAACCGAACACCAGCGGATATTTTCATATACGCAGGAACTCCAGATTACGACACTCAACTAAATAAGGTAAAACAAATCAACCAGTTGAACAAACGTCGTAACGAGTTTGAAGTAGACACACGATTTAGACAATCACCATTAGTAAAGTCCAAGATAACTAACCCTTTCAAAAAGACAGGAGAAATAACAAAGTTAGATGAAAAGCACTACGAAGAGAAAAACAGAGGAAGAAAGATAACGCACTATAAATCTAAGTTTAAAAAGAAAAAGAAAATTAACCTTAGCAAATACGACAATTCCAGGCCAGACCCCGAAACCGATGCGAACAATCAGCAGCAGCCTAATTAAGATCTTCATCTTCCTTACGCTCCTGATAAACACAACTAATGGACAAAATATTGAAATAAACCCAATACAGTCCAGAAACGGATACTTAATGTTTAAAACCGGATCCATCGATCTGCCAACTAACTTTGAGTACCACTATCTAATAGTAAATGTAACTAAAACTGAAGAAACGTATAATAACCTTTTAATAATGGCTAAAGATTTCGAGAACGAAATACAAGTCAAATATTTAGTAGATAAACTGAATAGGGAAATAAATGGGCTAAAAATAGCCAAACGTAACAGGAGAGGTCTATTAAACATAGTAGGTACCGCTTACAAATACCTATTCGGCACTTTAGATCAAGAAGATAGGAAAGAATTAGAACAAAAAATCGACAACCTAGCCAGCCTTAGTATCCAATCCAATGAACTTAATTTAGTTATAGATGTAATAAACCACGGAATAGAATTGATAAACCAACTTAATGAAGAAAACAATAAGAAACAACAATTAGAAATTCTAATCTTTAATCTCCAACATTTCACTGAATACATAGAAGATATAGAAATGGGTATGCAACTAACTAGGCTAGGTATATTTAATCCAAAATTATTAAAACAAGATTACTTGAAACATATAAATTCCGAGAAATTATTAAACATCAAAACCTCAACTTGGTTAAAAATTGACACAAACGAAATCTACATAATTTCTAACATCCCAAGCGAAAGTACTAATGTACCCGTATATAAAGTAATTCCCTACCCAGACGACCAAAATAACATTTTAACAGAAATAACAACTGATAAATATTACTGTTATGAAGATAAGATTTATAATAAAGAAACTAAGGAATTAATAAAAGACGAATGTATAAAAGGAATTTTAAAACAAAAACCAACAAAATGTCCTTATACAAAAACATACAAAAATTTCCAAATTAATTACGTTGAACCAAACATATTAGTAACTTGGAACCTTCCTAAATCAAATCTAAATCAAAATTGCTAAGACAAAGACATCACAATACAAGGAAACAACATAATTAAAATTTATAATTGTTCAATCCAATTATTCGAATTTACAATAACTAATTCAATGCTGGATTTCACACAAAATGTTTACATCAGTAATAACATAACTAGATTAGAACCCCTGTCTTACGTACAGACAAAACAAATAATTGTAGAACACACAAAATTCAATAACATAATACAAATAGTTATAATAACCTTGTTCATATTATTAATATTTAGTATAATTGGGTATCTAATTGTTAAGTTTAAGAAAATACCTAAAAATATTAGTATCAAATATGTAAAACCTCGAGAAGAAGAGGAGGAAGCAAATAGTACACCAATAGTTTTGGAGGAAACTCCAACCCTATACCCTATAATAAAAACCTGAGGACAGGCTTATAACAAATGCCGGGGGAGTAACATATCCATAATGCTCCACACCATATTACGCATCATCTATATGTTAAGCACTAGACCATATTCATAATCATACTAATACACATTATGCATATGCTCTAGCACTTACCCTTACACCCATATCCAAATATCTAAGAGAGATAAGATAAACATAAGATGAGACACCCCAACACCTGCATAAACAAATGCATGAGTCGCCAAGCCGAGATCAACAGGAAGTCTCATGCATTCCGATCAAACGACACTGACCACTCAGTTATCAGTTCGTTCCCACACTCCAATAGTTCTTATAAACAAATGAGCTTTCCCAGACGAAATCCAATACCGATCATCAGATGCGGCCGCCCTCTAATCTAAGCCGACGCATCTCCCACGCCACCTTCTCATCTAAGCCGACGCATCTCCCACGCCATCCTCACGTAGGCCAACGCATTGTTTATCAATCGCTCTCACGAAAGCAGCGCCTCTCACAACCGAAGCCATCCCCGACGCATCCGAAGACCGATTCAGCCCCGAAGTGGAAAGCTTAAGAGACAAAGCTTTAAAGCTTTCTAAAGAAGGTTTCGAGATCAAGATCTCGAAATGAAGAAGGCAGTTCCGTTTGAGACTTTCTAACATTAGGTCGGGGAATTCAAATCACACTAATGTTCTCAAATTAAGTTACGGTTAAATAAAATCTTTTTAAAAACCTACTTAAGAACGTTGGAATTGTTATTATATACAGTTGCGAAAAAAATAATAGCACTACTACAACACATTTTGTACTTGATATAAAAAAAAGCAATTACTGTTGCGATTTTTTTAAATTTTGAATTTTTTTATATTGTGTAGTATTCCCCATAAGCAAAAACAGTGTTTCCATGCTTCAAATTTTTGTCCATTATTTTTTTTTGGGATTTAAAAAAAAAGACCCCAAAAAAAAAAAAAAAAAAAAAACATTTGCCTTTTTTTTAAGGAATCCCCTATATAGAAAAGAATAAAACACGCGGACAAAAACGATCTATGACTCCCCTTCATGTGAAAAGACTGATTTGTCAGAGCAAGAAGGATCCCTTCAAGCCTGTTACCGATCTTAAAAAAGAGCTTAAAATAAATATGACGGACGAAACAGTTTGCACATATCTTAGCCAACATAACTTAAAAACCTGCAGCCCAAGAAAGGTTTTAAACGCGACACATATTACTCAGCGCATGAAGTTTGCCAGGAATCATGAAAGTTAGACATCCCAACAATGGAGGAATTTTCTATGGTCAGATGAGTCCAAAGTGTGTATGTTTGGTGGAAAGGGATCTCGATCATACGTTAGACGTCCAAGGAACACAGAATACAAACCCAAGTACACCACAAAAACCATTAAGCATGGAGGGTGTAGTGTAATGGTATGGGCTGGATTCTTCTACTATAGAGTAGGTCCAATACATTGGATTAAAACCATAATGGATCAGCACGTCTACGTGAATATCATGGAGACTGTTATGCTATCCTTTGTAGAATACGAAATGCCACTCCTATGGGTCTTTCAACAGGACAATGACCCCAAACACACCAGCAAGAAAGCAAAGGAATGGTTCAGGGCAAACTCTATCAACGTTTTGGAGTGGCCTGCTTAGTTGCCTGACCTGAATCCCATCGAAAATCTGTGGTCCGACGTCGAGAAGGCAGTTGCTGCTTCCAAGCCGACCACTATTAGATCACTTTGGGAAGAGATTAAAGAGTCCTGGTCCAAAATCCCCGTAAAACGATGTCAGGACTTAGTTCCAAGACGCTGCGTAGCTGTTATTGCCAATAAAGGACACTGCACTAAGTATTAAATGATAAATATAGATTTAGTACTAATAGTAAAAACTTGGTAACTGATGAATTTGTTCCTTATTGTTAATTTTTTTAATTTTAGATCCATTTTTGATAAGTGGTGCTATTATTTTTTTCGCCTAGTTTTATCAATTTTAATAAATTTCCTTAAATAACTTTAAAACGTATAAGAAAAAATTGATTTTTTGTAAATTCCCAGGTTTTTAAGAGTCTTCCATTTCTAAAAATGTGCTTAAGGTTTCCTTAAAGTTAAAAATGTTAGCTGGGCAACTATTTAACAATTTCTTGTGGTGGTAGTGCTATTATTTTTTTCGCAGCAGTATGTACAAATTAAAAAAAAAAAAAACAATACATAAGTAAAAAAAGATAAAGACCTGAAGAGGCACCGACAACGCTACAAAGAGCGTACATCAATACAGTGGAATTAACAAAAAAAAAAAAGAGGCACCAACAACGCTAAAAAGAGCGTGCATGACCTGTGCGAAGACCAGCACCGGCACCGCCTGAGCCCATAGGCCCGGGAAGAAACTAAAGTGCGAGTGGCATATAGGCCGCCCCTGGCGCCTCCGTTGGACCGAAATCAAGGAAAACAAAATGCGAGGTAGGCAGACTGCCCACTTTGCCGCCGATGGATAACACTACATTAGAGGAAGCTGCTCCTATCGAGCAAAGGGATGCGCCAAGCCTGCAAGAGGCTTTAGAGCAGGGCTCGGCACGCATACACTCAACATGCTGGTGTGTGTAGCAAAAACCCGAACATGCCTGATGGCGAAACCGGTTTACTGCTTTACACTGCGACAAAATTTTTAGTTAAATGGCAAATGTTTCATGCGGAAACTGTCGTATAAAATACAAATTATTAAAATGTCTTTCAATAGCAAATGAATCGCATTTGCAGGCAATATAATAGCATATAACGCATTGCGCATCGCCATCCATATTTTAGATGAAAAAAAGAATTTTCTTCCCACTTCTCGTTGAACATAATTTTCTCCCAGTGTTAAATCAAACAGTTGCGCAGCGTGGTCTTGCATTCTCCACGGCTCAGCAACAACTGAAAACATTTTACTGCACACGCAGTCTACAAAACGAGATAGCAACAGCCGAAGTCGCATTGCCGAAGCCACACGAAGGCTTGCTGCTTTTTTATACTGTCCGTGAGCGGCAGCGCAGCAGCAGAGACATTTTCCTATCCTCATTAGATAGGGCCGTGCCGAGCCCTGCTTTAGAGCAGAGGCCGGCAGCTTCCTATGCCAATTGCATAAGAAAAGATCTCGAGGCAGCGACGTCGGCTCACGGACAGTGTAAAAACTTCGTGTGGCGTCGGCCCTATGCACATGGAATCGGTTTTCTGCTCGGCTGTCGCAGCGGCAGAGAAAATGAATCGGCTGGCTTCGGACGTAAGCAAAACCGGTTTCTGCGGCAGCAGACACAAATCAGTTTGCGTTCAGAAGTCGTACGATGAAGACCACGCTGCGCAACTTCATGATTTTTTCTGCGCAAACACTGAGAAAAATGTTCAATATAAAGTGGGAAGATGTTTTTTTCTTTTTAGAAAATATGGATGGCGGGGCGCAATGCTTGATTTACGAACACATTACAAGTCGATGTGCACTATATTTTGTAGAAAGGCACTACAATATTAGGCATTCGCACTACAAGGGACTCATGGGTGTTGAGCGTGCCATGAAACTATTGGAGCTAAAAGCGAAGTTTTTTCTAATATATGTTGCACCCGAAATATCGCCTTGCCATATGTCAATATATTTTTGCTTATTGAAATACAAATTTTTGTTTCTGATTTTCAGTTGTTTCTGATGCTTTTTTATGTTTTTTTTGTTAGTACGCTTTTGTTTTTTCCTCTGATTATTTTTTTTTTTTTTTGGTGCAAAACATTTTTCTTTATACGAATTCATTTTTTTCAGTGCAAAGCAAGAAACGTTTTGCCTTCGTGTTGCTTCGGCCCTATGCACATACAGCTTCGTTATTCTGCACGGCAGCGACGCGTCAGAGAAAATGCTTCGTGCCTGCTGTCAGCGCACACAAACGAACAAAAATCATGTCAATGTGTGCGTGCCGACCCCTGCTTTAGAGCTGCATCCAACCGCGGGACCACGCCCACTTACAATAGCTGAGTACAGGGCACGGCAGAATCCCCCCGCCAAAAAGAAGAAAAAAAGGAGCGGGAAGCGAATCAAGCTTCTTGAACAGAGGAAATTAATAAAAGACCTCCTCCATACAACAAAGACGGACCAGGAGCGCCAAAAACTGAATAAAAATCTGGAGAAAATAGAGCAGAAACTTCGCAAAGGGCTGCATTAATTAATGTCAATGCCTCAATTGCCTTTACTTTAAGCTCCTACCAACAAGTCGATGCGTGCAAACGCTGCTTGTAAACACCAACAAGTCGATGCGTGCAAACGCTGCTTGTAAACAACTAAAATCTGTTAGGCTTTTATACTAAAACCATATGATACCGGTCATCGAGCCCAATACTGTAAACCGGTCATATGTAAACTAGCACACAATATTTTTCCTCATATGAATGTATAGGAGTAAATTTCGATTTTTTTAAATTAAAAAAAAAAAAATCAAAAGACAAATTTTTAACCAATCAGATCAGTACAGAACTAGAACAAAATGGTTAGTTTGTTCGAATCTGACGATAGTCAGACCAAAGACAGTATGGCCAACGTGGTTAACAATGTCAAAATAGTAGACCACACCGATGGCATTCAACCCCTATGGGTATTACTTCTGATTTTGACTATTGTAAACGTTTTACAATTTCTTTTAACGTTATACGTAAAACATAACAAAATCATAAAAAAAGATATATGAGCAGGGCCAATGATCTAGATAAGATAAAATTAATTAAATTAAAAAAAAAATAAAAAATGAAACAAACAAAACTAAAATATATGTAGATAAAATGAAATATAAATAAAAGCATACGTAAATGACCTAACTAATGGGAATTAGGGAAGTCAAACATTACGCTCAAAAGCTGAAACTAAAACATAAATATTACTATACGACACCAATCGAGTTACTGAGTATCGTAACTCGGTGTTCTCGGTGTAATTAAGTATATGAGTCTGCCTTCGAACCGTTTTGATTAGAGTAGTTTGATCATAGAGAGAAAAAGACCATTTCCGTTTGAACTCCAAATATCCTTTAAAACCCTATTTTAACAGATACCGATAATCCTATATTAAATAAAAAAAAAAATAGATATTTTTGTATTTTTCCTTTCCTACTAATTGCTTGTGGCAAGTACAATTACAACGTAATTAGCATGTATGTACGTTGTGGTATACATATGGTCTATTATGGTACGAGGTTCGACCATAGAATTTTATGTATTTAATATGTTTCCGTGGTGATGGTTAATCGCCAAAAGTAAAGTGAAGTTTAATCTTCGACATGTATTCCCAACATACATTTATTATTTTTATGGATCACTTTCCACTGCACTTCCCCGGTTGTCCTTATATTTCAGTTTTATTTATGTTTAGAATTCCATAAGGAAGACAAAGGCACGGACTTATTCTTATCCCAGAGAAGTAAATCTCTAAAACGGATAACATTTTATTCAAACTTCCAAAATTATATTGTTAATCCAATAGAAAAAAAAAAAAAATATACACATTTTTTTGCACCGGGTGAACATTTTCATTGAGAAAAGATTGAACATTGTACTTTGAGAGAGTACAACTCTATAAATATCGGTGTTGCAAATGTGAAAAAAAAATATGACAAAGTCCATAAAGTATTGTTAATCGAAAAAAAATAATGGCGTTTTTCGATTTTCCAAACATTGGTTTACAAAAGCTAGATTGGCCATTTGATATACGGTGCACCATTCTGCTTCTGCAATACTAGTGCTCTTATTAAAATCTCTCCTTTCTGAGGAGATTTCCTCTACCGATTTCGCCTTAATGACGAAAGGCATCATTAGGACTATGTTTCAAGATTCGCTTGAAGTCTTAACTAAAAGGACAACTACATTAGTTATACGTAGTTATAAAATTGTCCGATATAAAAATTAAAACATCCGTTGTTCTTAAAGTTCCTATACAAGGACCCAGCCATGAACGATATTATCGTTCTATGTATTTTTCATTCTCACAAAGCAGCAGAAAAAGCAGAAAAACATTAACAAATTTTCAAAATATTGCATCAAATATGCATTTTGTGGAATGCTTTTCACTGAATAATTCCAGTTCTCACGTACGTAACAACCGGAACCAAAGCGACTGTACTAATTAACATTAGTTTCAGATAGAAGCAATTACATAAAAATGCAAAACGCGATGAAAACAATAACACGTTGTGCTTGTACAAAAAGTAATAGGCTCAAAGGTAATAAAAAAAAAAAGCAAACACTTTTAATCTTTACTAATAGTATAAACAAAAACTGGTACAGATATTTCAATATCAAAACAAAATGTCGATATTAAAAAAAGAAATGATAATTAGAATATAACGAGAAAAGTTTAACATCAGTAGAGCTCATTTCAGCACGACTTCCATTTAGTTGAACAAAATTTCCCAACACATAGTGATGGCATAATAGGCATAGATTTTAGAAAAAAACGAGGGGCAACGTTGTGAGCCGCGGCTCTACTTTATACCCGGTACTCTGTCAGTATATATGTATGTGAGCTTGTTGTAATTTATTACATGTTCGCAAAAGGGACAAATTTAATTTTATCCAAAAAAGAAAAAAGTTATTAAGTCGAACCTTTTTGGAGATTTTGATCTATTTGATGTTTCCATATTTGTTTACATACATTTTTTACATCTGCCTTTTCTACATGTTTTTATCTACTTCCTACATATACATACACGGCTGTGTGCGAGAGAGAGAGGGAATGAGTCTACGCTTGGAAGGCCACTGAAATTTCGGTGCGAAATTTTGAAATACACTTGTAACAGTGTGATAGGACAGGAGTCTGGATACAAAATTGTGTTCCTCTAGCTTTTATAGTCTCTGAGCTATAGGCGCTAATGAAGACGGACAGACGGCCAGACGGACGGACAAACAGACATAGCTATATTAACTCGGCTATTGATGCTGATCAAGAATATATATACTTTATGGGGTCGGAAACGCTTCCTTCTGGGTGTTACACACATCAATTTTTTCAACAAATCTAATATACCCCTTTACTCTTCGAGTACCGGGTATAAAAATAAAACAAAATAAAATTGACAATTAGATTTCGCAAAAACTTGTAATTCATTAATACTTCGTCCAAACAACCCAAATTATCAGAATAATAGCCAAATTACTTGCGAAAGACATCGCATTACTTAATAAAGAAACCCTTGTCCGAATATTAAGATCAACAAATCGAATTAAAAAAAGTTAATCTCAACCAATAAAACACATCAAAGAATAACTCACACTCATAAAAAGAAGTAACAAAACAAGTAGAAGACTCATTCTAGAAAAAATAGTGAATCCTCCCGTATCAGACTACAACAGTTTATTACTACTTTTACTGAAAAAGATGTACCAGATAGCGATACTAAAAGACGGCGATCAGTTATAGACTAACGTCAATTCAACAAATAGCTCCGATAAATTAAAATCCGAAATAAATTGTAGAATATAACATCTTTTTCAACGAACAATGGCTCTTATCGTTTCACACAATTACTTAAAACTTATAAAAATCCTTTGAAGGAATAATCGCTTTTTTCTGGATTAAACTCTTCACAAGAATTCTTATACATACATGACTTAATAGTCATCGGTTGTTCCGAAAACCATATCATCAAACATTAAACAGATGTTTCAGAAAAAGGCTTTTTCTTCAAGCACCATTGAATTTTATTTCGTGAGTGTATTGATCAAGGTATTTTACCAAATAATAAAACTACAAAATCATTGGAAAATACCGAGTCCCTACGGACGCAAACAGCGCTAAGCATTTTGTAATTACGGCAGACGTTACGTTAAAATTTGTATTTAAATTATTGTATTCAAGTCTAAGAAAAAGAATACAAGACCTGAAAAATATAACGAATGTTAAACCGCATTAGAATTTTTAAAGAAATCCGCAATAATCTTCTGGCTACTAAGCAATCTTCGACCATACGTTTATAGTCAAAACTTCACTTTTAATTCAAATCTATACTTTCAAAAACTGATTTCAATGTTGAATTTATACTTTCAATAACAACCTCCAAATAAATTATCCAGAATGAGACTAGGTCTAAAAGAATATGAGTTTACTGCAAGCTATTTTAAAATTAAAAATAAAATCCATAATATGTTGCAGATGAGTTACTACAAATAACCATCGAAAAAAAACGAGATTTACGAAATAAAGTCCTGAAGTCACTACCAGGCAAAAAAAACATAAAGTAGACAAAATAAACCCTGCGCAGGGAATGAATAAAAAGAATAATTTGCTAATAGCAATTTACTAAACAGCTTCTAAGCCCCCGTACATGAGTAATTTCAAGTACGAAAAGTGACCTTGCATATAGTAAACACCCTAAGTCCATAGGAACATAGTAAGCAAGGGGGAACGTTGTGAGCCGCGTCTACCGCCGCGGCTCTACTTTATACCCGGTACTCAGTCAGTATATATCAGAGGTGCCCAGGCCTATGCTCTTGGGCTCGCTTTGTTTTTGTTTTTACTCTTGGGATAGGAACTCACAGAACGTATACATGAACGGCACCAAGAATAAAAAAACCCAACACATGCAAAAATTATGTGAGTGTATGCTATGTGTGGAACCGAAACCGTTTCTTTTTGCTTGTGTGGGTCGTCGTTGCTCGCGAACGCAAGCTGACCAACAACAATTTCGATGCTTTTGTTGTTTTCTTACTCATTTTGCTTCTGCCTTATCTTCGAGCTTGCACTGAAAAAAATCTTTTTTGTGTTCAACCTGCCGGCAAAATATTTAACAGCGCATGTTTGAGTACATTTTGTTTCGCTTTAATCATTTGGTAAACCATATTTTTCACATAAGTGAAAATGTATGCAAACTCTTTTCTTCCAGTGCACAAATTGAAATAAAAAAAATCGTTCGCCTCTTGGTATTAGTGTTTTTCTTTGTCAGTGTTGGTGATTGCTCTTCCGTATGCTGGCTTTGGGCACCCCTGGTATATATGTATGTGAGCTTGTAATAAATTACATTATTACATGTTCGCAAAAGGAATAAATTTAGTTTTAGCCAAAAAAGAAAATAAAATTAAGTCAACCTTTTCGGAGATATTTATATATTAGAAGTTTCCATTTTTGTTTACATACGTTTTTTACATCTGTCTTTTCTACATGTCTAAATATACTTCCTACATATACATACACGGCTGTGTGCGAGAGAGAGAGGGAATGAGTCTGCGCTTGGAAGGACACTGAAATTTCATTTGTTTCCTCTGACTTTATTTATGATCCCATCTGATCCAGATTCAGTACTCTGATAGATATGGTCATTTTCTATGATTCTGCGCTTTTCGTTTTCCCGTATCTTTAAAATTGTAGATTTTCGTCTTTTGTGGGGGCAGAAGGGGGCGTGGCAAAATTTTGAAATGCACTTGTACTGAAGTGATATCACAGGAGCATGGATAGAGAGTTTGGTTTCTCTACCTATTATAGTCTCTGAGATCTAAGCGCTCATCTGGACGAATGGGCACAGCACCCAACCGGTGTGTGAGGGAGAGCGAGAGGGAACGATGCATTTCGAAATGGTTTTCTTCATTGTGGCTATATTTATAATCCGATCTGATCCAATTTTCAACACTCTGATAGATATTGTCATTCTCTACGATTCTGCGTATCTTTAAAATTGTGAATGCCACAGATTTTCGTCCTTGGAGTGGGCGGAAGGGGGCGGGGCGAAATTTTGAAATACACTTGTAACAGTGTGATAGGGCAGGAGTCTGGATACAGAATTGTGTTCCTCTAGCTTTTATAGTCTTTGAGCTATAGGCGCTAATAAAGACGGAAAGACGGACAGACGAACAGACGGACGGACGGACGGACGGACAGACAGACATAGCTGTATCGACTCGGCTATTGATGCTGATCAAGAATATATATACTTTATGGGGTCGGAAACGCTTCCTTCTGGGTGTTACACACATCAATTTTTTCAACAAATCTAATATACACTTTTACTCTTCGAGTACCGGGTATAACAAAGGTATAATAAGGATAGGCTACACATTTTTATTTCATAATCATTTTTAATATGGCCATATATAAGCATTAACATTAAAATAGCCATACGCCAAAAAACTACTATGCATATATTACTTAAATATATATATTTCTTTACACTCGCATTAATTGCAGTGGTAAATTTCGTATAATAATTTGTATAAAATAGCTTCATTACCTTACGTTATTTTTCAAAAGGAGGGATATGTAGTATGCGCATATATCGGGTACCCACTGTACTAAGGGTATTTAGAGAATACACACTTTAACACTTTGTTTCAGTGATTGTATAATAATAAAGTTCGAGGCATAGCTGAGCGATCTTATTACGATCGCCCAAGAGTGTCTCTGGCAATGCAAGTGCAACGTCAGCATATTTCCACGACTCGACGGCACATAGCATTACATGCAACGCGCTCCCGCTAACACCAGCGTCGAGCATATACATTTACATAAGCTAATATTTCAGCCGCTGCGCTGCCGGCTACACCGACAGCGCTGCTTTGGTTGCTTAGCCTCATGAAGGCATAAGAATATTCACTCAACACATTAAATAAAGAATTCTAAATCAAACAACACCTACTGGCTTCTAAATCTTTTGAGAAGTCAACACAATTCGAGCCGATTCTTATTGTGTTTGTTTTGATTATTGCGTTTGCTGACTTCCTCCTTTCATCTGTTGGTTCGTTGTTAGTATGACACCACTGCATTACATCTTTATGTTCACCTGCATATTTACCTTATAATTATTGTTATATTATATTATTATATTTGCTTCTTAAATAATAGTTATTTTCAGTGCTTGTGTGTGTGAAAGTGAAATTGAAACAAAAGAAAACCCAAAAGAAAAAACAGATTACATTTATTATTTTACTAATTTTATGAAGGGATAGAATTGTTCAAAAAGAAGTATGTAGGAAGTAAAGTGATAAAAGAAAAATATTTGAAAAATTATGAGGAAACAAACTAATTAAGTTTTCGATCGATAAACGAGTAGATTTAGAGGGAAATATATCGTTACTTAATAAGAAAACCTAAGAATACGAAAATTTATGTGCATTTTTTTTGGGAATAGTAAATATTACGAATTCCAAATTTGAAGGTATTGTAACTATTATGGATTAATAAAGCCACTATGATTTCCTGGAAGTAATGTGAAGAAGAAGAGGTATCGGTTTTAGGAGTTTTTCGTATTTTCTGTACGCAGAAAAGCTCAATGGTCGGGAGGGCTGTGACGCGTTGCTGCATAACATCAAGCAGACTCACTGATCCACGCGTATCTTACGAAGGTGTGCATTAGCTGAGAATTCGGGGAAAGTAAAGGTCCGGCTCAAATTAAACCATTACGACGGTAGTTGTGGATCGCATTGCCTTCGGCATTGCGAATCGAGGGAGTAAGTATTAAGGCAAGGGACATTTTAAATGTGTGCCCTGAGGTTGGAGACGGAATGGGTCAAGAACCCCCCAACAGGCTGTTTTTGCTAGCTGTGTCCCATCGACCTTCTTCACTGCCAACAGGATACTCAGGGAAAGGCCAACGTTAAGACCGGCCTTACGCTACGGTCTGCACTGTTTTTGTTTCACAGAGGTGGTTGGTACATTACAACAGGTTCAAATGTCAGTGGGGATATGTGGGAAATTTCTACTACCTACCTACCGCCAGCGTCCCTATCGACAATTCCCTTTGGAAGTTCGCTCTAGCCGGTGGCGTCTCCCGTTGGCAATAAACTCAGATATAAACGACGGGGAACGTTGTGAGCCGCGTCTACGCCTCGGCTCTACTTTATACCCGGTACTCAGTCAGTATATATATATGTGGGCTTGTTGTAATTTATTACATGTTCGCAAAAAGGAAACATTTAATTTTAGCCAAAAAAGAAAAAAGTAATTAAGTCGAACCTTTTCGGAGATTTTGATCTTTTTGATGTTTCCATATTTTTGTACATACATTTTTTACATCTGCCTTTTCTACATGTTTTTATCTACTTCCTACATATAAATACACGGCTGTGTGCGAGAGAGAGAGGGAATGAGTCTGCGCTTGGAAGGCCACTGAAATTTCGGTGCGAAATTTTGAAATACACTTGTAACAGTGTGATAGGACAGGAGTCTGGATACAAAATTGTGTTCTTCTAGCTTTTATAGTCTCTGAGCTATAGGCGCTAATGAAGACGGACAGACGGCCAGACGGACGGACAAACAGACATAGCTATATTAACTCGGCTATTGATGCTGATCAAGAATATATATACTTTATGGGGTCGGAAACGCTTCCTTCTGGGTGTTACACACATCAATTTTTTGCACAAATCTAATATACCCCTTTACTCTTCGAGTACCGGGTATAAAAAACTGACATTTAAAAGTGTGTGTTGAAGCTGAGCCTGAGTCAAACCAAAGCCAAGCCAGAGTGGGTGAGGCGGATAGGCTGCATTGGCCCATTTCTTTTTGTTGGCGCTGAGTCCATTTACGGGTAAGTTTGCAGTGAAAGTGGAAAAAAATGAGTTAGCAAGTTCGATTTGCCTGCAGGCTTGGCGCTTTAGGAGGAGCCTCAGAATACCAAAGGTGCTGTGTAAATGGCATATATTGCGGACGCAACGCTTTTGGAGAGGCTAGCAAGCAGGAGCAGCAGAAACGCAACGAAGAATTAAAATCAATTTAATTCGTTGTTGTTGTCTAAGCAGAGCGACTCGCAAACGACGGATCGACCCAAATCGACTACATCGCGAAGAATGTATTAGCGGAGAGCGGGCTGATTTAGTTCCCGAGCGACCGAGCATCCGGCACCGTCGTCGATGCATAGGGCTTCGAGTGCCCAGTGCGCCGCATTGGAAATCATATTCTTTTCCCCTGGTCCCGCTGACTGATCGGCAGCGGAGGCTGAAGAAGTGTTTAGTTTAAGTGAAAGAAGGAAAAATGAAATGAGATAACGTGAAGTGATTAGCGGGGAAACATACTATTTTTTTTGTGCAGTTTAGAAAGATCTGTTAAAATTTTTCAAGAACAAGGAAAGTAGAGAGAAAGAAATGCCCAAGTGAAGAGGAGAAGAAGGGGAGAAACAAATTTAGTGAGAGTCACTCCGCTGTGCATTTGCCCAGTTATATGCTCTCCATTAAAGATGCTCGAAGGGAGCTCAAGCTTCAATTTGTGCGTTCAGAGTCTTTTTTCCAATTTTATGCTTCGTTAATTTTTTGTTTTTAATATCAGTTGTTTATTCAGCATTACTCATATATTTTTTTTCTATTTTATTTATCATTTATTTATCGTTTTTTTGCAATTTTTATCCATATCTATACATTTATATGTTCGTTCATATATGGGCTTTAGGAGACAATGGATAGTTTTAGTTTTCTAAAATTCTAATTGGCAAATATTTGACATCAGCTACCCCATGCCTTGAAAGGAATACCCTGAATTAGGGGCCCTTCGCATGGATGACCGGGGGGCGGAAAGGCCAATGGAAGGGAGGGCAAATGGGGCCTCCAGAACACCAGAGCACAGTGCCCGAATAACCCCAAATTTGCGCAAAAACAAAACCGAGATAGTTACAGCGTTGTAACTTGGCATATTTTATAATTACGGTATTCCTTTATAAATTCCATTTTAAGCAGTCTACAAAACCTACGGGACTGAGTGGTATAATTCATCCATAGAACTCTTACCAGGAAATCTAATAGTTTTAATGGAATAAGAGTTGTGAAAAATAATGATTGGTCAAATGTATCCGGCTCATTCCCTTCAAATCGCTGTCTTTACATGCTGTGACCAGTCGATCCGTCGAACCCATAGCTAACGATTAGCTTGACATCAGTTATATTAGAGAATTGACATAAAACATCCTTTTGGAGAGTCAAATTTCTTTGGGCGGTTTTAACAAGTTCTGTAAAGAAACTAGGGCCACTCTTTCAGTCACTTGGATGTCCATGGGTCTGCATTTTGACTTTGCATTGAAAACTTTATCATAGCTAGGAAAGATATCGCAACCATGTTTTTGACTTAGGCTTCGCATATTTTTGTACTGCTGTTTACTCAGCGAATTCTCAAGTAAAAATGATAATGCTTCATCTGGAGAAATTGGAACTGGCTCCTTCGTATCATGCTGTTTTCCATCCGAACTATATATTTTTTCCTTTAAGGCAAATTCGGTGTGCTCATCTTTTGATTTTTTGCTCGAAACTATAGCAGCATGTAGATTCAACGACGTAATATGACCTTGTTCCGTGGAAAGCTCAGTTGCTATTTTTCAAGCATTGCTGAGTGACTAAACTCTAGGTTAACTGCAATAAAATAAAAAGTGTCGCAAATAAGCAAAAACGAGAAAATAAAATTAATAAAAATATACTTAAAACATTTCAATAAACAATACTGCATCATTAGTCGCAAGAAGGAGCAACCAGAATACAAACTTTTACTCAACGAAACACGTGACATTTAGGTTGGGGACGTCAAAAAAACAAACACAGCGATAACACGTAAAAACAATACACAACACAAAAAATGATAAGCTATTTATTTTTCCCTGTATTCTACATTCCCTATGACGTATTCTCCATTGCAAAACACACAATGTATTTTCCGGAAATTCTTTATTTTTTGCTCTAAAATTTACCTATTTCGGCAAGAACGTAGCGATACAAATTTGGTTGCGGAAACAGCTGTTTTTCAGGCTGATGTAAGGAACCAGGGTTGATCAAAAAATATTTGGTATTGAATATCGGAAGCATAGTTCTATATTCAATTAAGTTAATCAAGTTTTGATCAAATATTCCAAAATTTTCTTTTTGGTGTTTCTGGCAAAGTTTGGGCTGTTCCGGCCACAGTGCAGAGGTCGGAACTAGGAAACCAATGGAAGCAAATCGGATGGATCTTTCCGCGTGTGTGATGTGGTTTTTGTCCGAAGTAGGTGGAATTCTCTATACCGGAATCGCTTGTCCTTAGCACGCAAATTTTTTAGAAGGTAGAATGAAGAAAGGCACATCATGGGAGGGGAAGCAAGACCACCACACCCCTAGCCGACGAGCCTTAGCCGGAACACTTCGCGTGCGCTCCTCTACCATGCCCAACACCGCGCCTGAGAATAGTAGCTATATATGTGGTTCGCTACATTTATAATTCATTATTTAGTAGATAATAATTATAACTATAAATTGGCGCCCAACGTGGGCCGCATCGTCTTATGCTTTTAGTTTTGCTTTTAGTTTTGCTTCAACCTTTTTTCAGACGCTTCGGAAATGGAGCTGTTCAGATATCCAACTATCACGCGCCCAGCCACGGCTGAGGGAGGAAGCATGCAAACTCTACATAAGTACTTAAATAGATTTTCCCAAAAATACTCCCTTACATATTTGGTAAGTCCGTAGGTTCGGTCATTCAGACGCATAGGATTTGCAGGCTTTGAGTTTTTAGTAACGCATTGTCTGACCACGGATGAAGGTCAACCAAGGGACTTAACCATTAAAGTTATTAGGCTCAATCAGTTCTCATCTTTCGCATAGGAAACCAATTCATTTCGTTTCTAAACGATCGATTGGCCTAAGTATGCCTAAAACTCCTATTGCATGGTGCATAGAATAGCGGCTTGGATTAGAGACGAAGCCGATCATTTCGGTCGCTCGCTGTCCACAGCTAATGCAGGTGGTTGTTGTTGTTGTTTGGCACGCGGCCGACGCAATGCAAGTTACAATGCAGTCTTTGTTGTTTTTTTATTCTGTTTTGCGCCATGTTGGTTTCTTTTAAATTAATTGGGGATTCCTCTGTGGTTTCGGGTATGCTTGATGTCAACTTGTTTTATGATCTTGTTTATCTTTCTTTATTCTGAGCGTTGCAGTTTTGCCTGTTCCGAATTCTCGTGTTTTACATATTCTCTCTATTTCGTTTGAATTCCCAGTTTATTTAGTCTGGCGATTGGATTGAACGCAACGTAGGCGATTGAGTTTTTTTTTATTTGTTTGTATTGCTTTTATATGAGATTTTTTGTAGTTGAGTTTAGTCAACTCAGGCGTCTAACTCATCTGACTCAATAGCTAAAAATACACAGCAGCAGACTAAAACTGAATCACCAGCTCGTACTGTTCAGGTTACTAGCATGGCCAAGGAGTCAACAGAATTGGGGGTACCACAAGCTGAGCTCCCATCCAGTGCGGTAACAAAAGCTGTTAAAGCCATGCAGAATGATCTGCTGACCCAATCTACCAGTCAAATGGCCCAGCTATTTCAATCGAACATGGCGACATTCTTTCGGTCAACGGAGACAACTTCTCACAATGAGACACAGCGTCAATCGACTTTTGACCAGCCACAGTCAGCCAACTATGCAGCATTAGCTCGAGAAACTCCAGGGTAATTTTGCAATTCTT
The DNA here is from genome assembly GCA_963969585.1 of Drosophila helvetica. NCBI lineage: Eukaryota > Metazoa > Arthropoda > Insecta > Diptera > Drosophilidae > Drosophila > Drosophila helvetica. Next base: position 23,798,077 of record OZ018401.1, on the reverse strand, counting down.
TGCAGCAATGGCAGTCTACTGTTCGATGGGAAGGCGAGAGAATTCTTTTCGCGTTATCACAAGACCGCTCGTGATTTGCGCTGGGATCTCCTTTGCGGAGCTTTGCGAAAGCAATTCAGGGACACGAGGACTGATGTCGACTTGAGAAAGGCCATACGTGACCGGAAACAGCGGGATCGAGAAAGCTTCGATTCTTTCTACGATTCCGTCGTGCTGCTGATGCACAACCTGGAGACTCCTCTGTCGGTACGGGAAACTGTGGAGACAGTGACGAGAAACCTGCGCCCAGAGATAAGGCATGAGTTACTAAATCTCTTAATCCCTTCGGTAGATCGCCTGAGGGAGATATGTCGTCGCAGGCAGAGCTTCTTGTACGATCCGTGGAAGAGTCAGGGGTATCAGAAGGTTGTTCCGTTCCGCAAGCAGGTATCTGAACTCATCAAGGAGGCTCAGCCAGATGACGCGACTGAGTTTTCGGATGAAGATAGGGAAGAAGAGGTCAGTGCTCTAATATGTTGGAATTGCCGCAAGGAGGGTCATCGGTACCAAGATTGCGAAGCTAAGCGCAGAATTTTCTGTTATGGGTGCGGGGCACCAAACACCTATAAGCCTTCTTGTGTTCGTTGCCAAAAAAACGGGAAAGCGAACACACAATTGCGTCAGCAGTCGTGTGTTCCGAGAAAAAAGCCAGCGAATAAAGAATCGAGCACTTAGAGAATACCGTTCAATCCGATGTGGGCGTTGCGCCGAGTCCAGTTGAGGATACCAACTTATTGGCCTCAGCTCATCGATTGGGACGAGGATCATATGCCAAATCACACGCTGGCGAGGGTAAAAGAAGTGCAGAAGTAAGAGTTGCATAAATGACCATCACTAAGCTAAGATCTTGACCTGTGGATTGATTTCTGGTCGACCTTTGACTTACTTCCTGCATCCATGCAGGTCTCTGAACTTTTTTTTGATTCGCATGAACTTCCGGAAGGTCAAAGGAGCCGTTTGAGGAAGGTCATGCCAAATTTCCGTCCATCGATGTATCAGGTCTTGGTAAAACTAGCCTAGTGTCACACAATAGATATTGGAGATGCCAAGCCAGTGAAACAACGGCATTTCCCTGTATCTCCAGCGGTAGAAAAATTATTATACTGAGGTCGATAGGATGCTCAAGATGGGGGTCATCGAAGAATCGAAGAGCGCCTGGTCTTCGCCCGTTGTTCTGGTGCAGAAACCGGGGAAGGTTCGACTCTTGTCGAACAGCAGAAAGGTCAATGCGGTGCCTAAAAAGGATGCCTATCCGTTGCCGCAAATTGATGGAATACTGAGTCGGCTTCTGAAAGCCATGTACATTTCTAGCTTAGACTTGAAAGATGCATATTCGCAAGTCCCTCTAGAGCCCAGCTCGCGCGATAAGACTGCGTTTACAATAATGGGCAAGCCACTTTACCAATACAGGGTTATGCCTTTGGGCTGACCAACGCTTTACAGACGATGACTCGATTGATGGACCAAGTTATTTCGACAGATCTCCGGAATGAAGTGTTTGTGACCTTGACGATTGGTTGGTGGTGTCAGACAGTTTTGAAACCCATATGAAGGTTCTTAGCGTTGTAGCAAGACAGGTCAAATCGGAGGGGTTGACACTGTCGAGAAGAGCAAAGTTCTGAGCATGCGCTCAGTTAAATACTTGGGTCATATTGTGGAAAATGGCGTCATTCGTACGGGCCCAGAGAAGATATCGGCCACGAAAGATTTTCGGTTGCCCAAGTCTCTGAAAGCCCTGCGGAGTTTCCTAGGGATGGTAGGATGGTACCGAAAGTTTATTGATAATTTTGATTCATTCGCTACTTCACTAACTGACTTATTGAAACCTAGGTAGAAATTTTTGATGACCCCAGAGGGGCAGGCAGCGCTCGATAAGCTCAAGGAGATGCTGTGCTCTGCGCTTGTACTTCGGAGTCCGGATTTCAATAAGCCTTTCTTCATGCAATGCGACGCCAGCAAAACAGGTGTTGGAGGAGTTTTAGTACAGAAGACACTAGAAGGCGATGAGTACCAGATTGCGTTCGTTTCAAAGAAACTGAATAAAGCTTAGAGGAATTACTCGGTTACCGAGCAAGAATGTTTGGCAGCCATCGTCTGAATTAAGTGCTTCCGAGCCTATGTCGAAGGACATGAGTTTACAACGCGTCACTCAATTGGCTCATGTCGCAGACGGATCTGCATTCTTGGTTTGCTCGTTGGGCATTGAAGCTACAGGGATTCAATTTCAAAATTGAGCATCGTATTGGCAGGTTGAATGACGTCCCTGATTCACTTTCTAGAGGGAATGAGCAAGAGTTGGCTGCGATAGACGCCAACTAAGGGTTTTTGGTGCATCCTCTTTCGCCAGAGTTTAAATCGGAAGAGTACGCTGAGATGGCAAAGCGAGTGGAGGCCAATATCGACAAGCTGAAGCCAGATCTGAAAGTTGTGGAGGGTTTGGTATAACGAAGGTCCGATCACGCTAATGGCGATAAGCTTCACGATACCTTCGCCAAATTTGTGTTTTTGTAGGTAGTCAAGAGGTTGACGGTTTATGTGGTTATTAAATACCTTCAGCAGGAGTTGTTCCATACCTTTGGCGTTCCGGAGACGATGGTTTCCGACAATGAATCGTAGTTTAAGGCCGAAGCTTTCCAGAAGATATTGAGAGAGTATAAAATATTAAAGTGGCTTGTCGCTGGATTTATAGTTGTTTTAATTTGCGGTGGCGCTAGTAGTGGTAGCGGACGAAAAGGGAGTTACAACGAGTGAGATGCAAAAGGGAAATTTTTCTCTATTTATTTGTCACTCAAATGATCGCCTCACTGCAAGGAAAAGGAAGACGGAGGAGAGCGTCTTTGAGTGGGAGCACTGGAGGGCCCTGACGCGTCTGTTCGAAAATGGAGGATTGTCGTTCTTAACGCGAGAATGGGGTTCTCAGATTTGGGTGGGCCAAGCATCGCTCTCTTTTTTATCAGGTCATTGGTCATTATCAGGTCAGCCAGACTAGTGATTGAAGATAAAAACGAGGGGGAACGTTGTGAGCCGCGTCTCTACTTTATACCCGGTACTCAGTCAGTATATATGTATGTGAGCTTGTTGTAATTTATAACATGTTCGCAAAAAGGAAAAATTTAATTTTAGCCAAAAAAAAAAAAATTTAAGTCGAACCTTTTCGGAGATTTTGATCTATTAGATGTTTCCATATTTGTTTACATACATTTTTTACATCTGCCATTTCTACATGTTTTTATCTACTTCCTACATATACATACACGGCTGTGTGCGAGAGAGAGGGAATCAGTCTGCGCTTGGGAGGCCACTGAAATTTCATTTGTTCCTTCTGACTATATTTATGATGCGATCTGATCCAAACTCAATACTCTGATAGATATGGTCATTTTCTATGATCCTGCGTTTTTGGTTTTCCCGTATCTTCAAAATTGTAGATTTTCATCTCTTGTGGGGGCGGAAGGGGGCGTGGCCAAATTTTAAAACAAACTCGTCTCGGTTTGATATTACAGGAGCTTGGATAGAAAGTTTGGTTGATCTAGCTCTTATAGTCTCTGAGAACTAGGCGTCAAAAAATTCGATCAGGCATAGCGCCTACCCCTGTGTGTGAGAGAGAGCGAGAGGGAACGATGCATATCGAAATGGTTTTCTTCATTGTAGCTATATTTATGATTTGATCTGATCCAGATTCAACACTCTGATAGTTTTCTCGTATCTTTAAAATTGTGCATGCCACAGATTTTCGTTCTTGGAGTGGGCGGAAGGGGGCGGGGCGAAATTTTGAAATACACTTGTAACAGTGCGATAGGACAAGAGTCTGGATACAAAATTGTGTTCCTGTAGCTTTTATGGTCTTTGAGCTATAGGCGCTAATGAAGACGGACAGACGGACAGATGGACGGACGGACAGACAGACATAGCTATATCGACTCGGCTATTGATGCTGATCAAGAATATATGGGGTATACTTTATGGGGTCGGAAACGCTTCCTTCTGGGTGTTACACACATCAATTTTTTGCACAAATCTAATATACCCCTTTACTCTTCGAGTACCGGGTATAAAAAACTGACATTTAAAAGTGTGTGTTGAAGCTGAGCCTGAGTCAAACCAAAGCCAAGCCAGAGTGGGTGAGGCGGATAGGCTGCATTGGCCCATTTCTTTTTGTTGGCGCTGAGTCCATTTACGGGTAAGTTTGCAGTGAAAGTGGAAAAAAATGAGTTAGCAAGTTCGATTTGCCTGCAGGCTTGGCGCTTTAGGAGGAGCCTCAGAATACCAAAGGTGCTGTGTAAATGGCATATATTGCGGACGCAACGCTTTTGGAGAGGCTAGCAAGCAGGAGCAGCAGAAACGCAACGAAAAATTAAAATCAATTTAATTCGTTGTTGTTGTCTAAGCAGAGCGACTCGCAAACGACGGATCGACCCAAATCGACTACATCGCGAAGAATGTATTAGCGGAGAGCGGGCTGATTTAGTTCCCGAGCGACCGAGCATCCGGCACCGTCGTCGATGAATTCTCGTGTTTTACATATTCTCTCTATTTCGTTTGAATTCCCAGTTTATTTAGTCTGGCGATTGGATTGAACGCAACGTAGGCGATTGAGTTTTTTTTTATTTGTTTGTATTGCTTTTATATGAGATTTTTTGTAGTTGAGTTTAGTCAACTCAGGCGTCTAACTCATCTGACTCAATAGCTAAAAATACACAGCAGCAGACTAAAACTGAATCACCAGCTCGTACTGTTCAGGTTACTAGCATGGCCAAGGAGTCAACAGAATTGGGGGTACCACAAGCTGAGCTCCCATCCAGTGCGGTAACAAAAGCTGTTAAAGCCATGCAGAATGATCTGCTGACCCAATCTACCAGTCAAATGGCCCAGCTATTTCAATCGAACATGGCGACATTCTTTCGGTCAACGGAGACAACTTCTCACAATGAGACACAGCGTCAATCGACTTTTGACCAGCCACAGTCAGCCAACTATGCAGCATTAGCTCGAGAAACTCCAGGGTAATTTTGCAATTCTTTGCAGCAATGGCAGTCTACTGTTCGATGGGAAGGCGAGAGAATTCTTTTCGCGTTATCACAAGACCGCTCGTGATTTGCGCTGGGATCTCCTTTGCGGAGCTTTGCGAAAGCAATTCAGGGACACGAGGACTGATGTCGACTTGAGAAAGGCCATACGTGACCGGAAACAGCGGGATCGAGAAAGCTTCGATTCTTTCTACGATTCCGTCGTGCTGCTGATGCACAACCTGGAGACTCCTCTGTCGGTACGGGAAACTGTGGAGACAGTGACGAGAAACCTGCGCCCAGAGATAAGGCATGAGTTACTAAATCTCTTAATCCCTTCGGTAGATCGCCTGAGGGAGATATGTCGTCGCAGGCAGAGCTTCTTGTACGATCCGTGGAAGAGTCAGGGGTATCAGAAGGTTGTTCCGTTCCGCAAGCAGGTATCTGAACTCATCAAGGAGGCTCAGCCAGATGACGCGACTGAGTTTTCGGATGAAGATAGGGAAGAAGAGGTCAGTGCTCTAATATGTTGGAATTGCCGCAAGGAGGGTCATCGGTACCAAGATTGCGAAGCTAAGCGCAGAATTTTCTGTTATGGGTGCGGGGCACCAAACACCTATAAGCCTTCTTGTGTTCGTTGCCAAAAAAACGGGAAAGCGAACACACAATTGCGTCAGCAGTCGTGTGTTCCGAGAAAAAAGCCAGCGAATAAAGAATCGAGCACTTAGAGAATACCGTTCAATCCGATGTGGGCGTTGCGCCGAGTCCAGTTGAGGATACCAACTTATTGGCCTCAGCTCATCGATTGGGACGAGGATCATATGCCAAATCACACGCTGGCGAGGGTAAAAGAAGTGCAGAAGTAAGAGTTGCATAAATGACCATCACTAAGCTAAGATCTTGACCTGTGGATTGATTTCTGGTCGACCTTTGACTTACTTCCTGCATCCATGCAGGTCTCTGAACTTTTTTTTGATTCGCATGAACTTCCGGAAGGTCAAAGGAGCCGTTTGAGGAAGGTCATGCCAAATTTCCGTCCATCGATGTATCAGGTCTTGGTAAAACTAGCCTAGTGTCACACAATAGATATTGGAGATGCCAAGCCAGTGAAACAACGGCATTTCCCTGTATCTCCAGCGGTAGAAAAATTATTATACTGAGGTCGATAGGATGCTCAAGATGGGGGTCATCGAAGAATCGAAGAGCGCCTGGTCTTCGCCCGTTGTTCTGGTGCAGAAACCGGGGAAGGTTCGACTCTTGTCGAACAGCAGAAAGGTCAATGCGGTGCCTAAAAAGGATGCCTATCCGTTGCCGCAAATTGATGGAATACTGAGTCGGCTTCTGAAAGCCATGTACATTTCTAGCTTAGACTTGAAAGATGCATATTCGCAAGTCCCTCTAGAGCCCAGCTCGCGCGATAAGACTGCGTTTACAATAATGGGCAAGCCACTTTACCAATACAGGGTTATGCCTTTGGGCTGACCAACGCTTTACAGACGATGACTCGATTGATGGACCAAGTTATTTCGACAGATCTCCGGAATGAAGTGTTTGTGACCTTGACGATTGGTTGGTGGTGTCAGACAGTTTTGAAACCCATATGAAGGTTCTTAGCGTTGTAGCAAGACAGGTCAAATCGGAGGGGTTGACACTGTCGAGAAGAGCAAAGTTCTGAGCATGCGCTCAGTTAAATACTTGGGTCATATTGTGGAAAATGGCGTCATTCGTACGGGCCCAGAGAAGATATCGGCCACGAAAGATTTTCGGTTGCCCAAGTCTCTGAAAGCCCTGCGGAGTTTCCTAGGGATGGTAGGATGGTACCGAAAGTTTATTGATAATTTTGATTCATTCGCTACTTCACTAACTGACTTATTGAAACCTAGGTAGAAATTTTTGATGACCCCAGAGGGGCAGGCAGCGCTCGATAAGCTCAAGGAGATGCTGTGCTCTGCGCTTGTACTTCGGAGTCCGGATTTCAATAAGCCTTTCTTCATGCAATGCGACGCCAGCAAAACAGGTGTTGGAGGAGTTTTAGTACAGAAGACACTAGAAGGCGATGAGTACCAGATTGCGTTCGTTTCAAAGAAACTGAATAAAGCTTAGAGGAATTACTCGGTTACCGAGCAAGAATGTTTGGCAGCCATCGTCTGAATTAAGTGCTTCCGAGCCTATGTCGAAGGACATGAGTTTACAACGCGTCACTCAATTGGCTCATGTCGCAGACGGATCTGCATTCTTGGTTTGCTCGTTGGGCATTGAAGCTACAGGGATTCAATTTCAAAATTGAGCATCGTATTGGCAGGTTGAATGACGTCCCTGATTCACTTTCTAGAGGGAATGAGCAAGAGTTGGCTGCGATAGACGCCAACTAAGGGTTTTTGGTGCATCCTCTTTCGCCAGAGTTTAAATCGGAAGAGTACGCTGAGATGGCAAAGCGAGTGGAGGCCAATATCGACAAGCTGAAGCCAGATCTGAAAGTTGTGGAGGGTTTGGTATAACGAAGGTCCGATCACGCTAATGGCGATAAGCTTCACGATACCTTCGCCAAATTTGTGTTTTTGTAGGTAGTCAAGAGGTTGACGGTTTATGTGGTTATTAAATACCTTCAGCAGGAGTTGTTCCATACCTTTGGCGTTCCGGAGACGATGGTTTCCGACAATGAATCGTAGTTTAAGGCCGAAGCTTTCCAGAAGATATTGAGAGAGTATAAAATATTAAAGTGGCTTGTCGCTGGATTTATAGTTGTTTTAATTTGCGGTGGCGCTAGTAGTGGTAGCGGACGAAAAGGGAGTTACAACGAGTGAGATGCAAAAGGGAAATTTTTCTCTATTTATTTGTCACTCAAATGATCGCCTCACTGCAAGGAAAAGGAAGACGGAGGAGAGCGTCTTTGAGTGGGAGCACTGGAGGGCCCTGACGCGTCTGTTCGAAAATGGAGGATTGTCGTTCTTAACGCGAGAATGGGGTTCTCAGATTTGGGTGGGCCAAGCATCGCTCTCTTTTTTATCAGGTCATTGGTCATTATCAGGTCAGCCAGACTAGTGATTGAAGATAAAAACGAGGGGGAACGTTGTGAGCCGCGTCTCTACTTTATACCCGGTACTCAGTCAGTATATATGTATGTGAGCTTGTTGTAATTTATAACATGTTCGCAAAAAGGAAAAATTTAATTTTAGCCAAAAAAAAAAAAATTTAAGTCGAACCTTTTCGGAGATTTTGATCTATTAGATGTTTCCATATTTGTTTACATACATTTTTTACATCTGCCATTTCTACATGTTTTTATCTACTTCCTACATATACATACACGGCTGTGTGCGAGAGAGAGGGAATCAGTCTGCGCTTGGGAGGCCACTGAAATTTCATTTGTTCCTTCTGACTATATTTATGATGCGATCTGATCCAAACTCAATACTCTGATAGATATGGTCATTTTCTATGATCCTGCGTTTTTGGTTTTCCCGTATCTTCAAAATTGTAGATTTTCATCTCTTGTGGGGGCGGAAGGGGGCGTGGCCAAATTTTAAAACAAACTCGTCTCGGTTTGATATTACAGGAGCTTGGATAGAAAGTTTGGTTGATCTAGCTCTTATAGTCTCTGAGAACTAGGCGTCAAAAAATTCGATCAGGCATAGCGCCTACCCCTGTGTGTGAGAGAGAGCGAGAGGGAACGATGCATATCGAAATGGTTTTCTTCATTGTAGCTATATTTATGATTTGATCTGATCCAGATTCAACACTCTGATAGTTTTCTCGTATCTTTAAAATTGTGCATGCCACAGATTTTCGTTCTTGGAGTGGGCGGAAGGGGGCGGGGCGAAATTTTGAAATACACTTGTAACAGTGCGATAGGACAAGAGTCTGGATACAAAATTGTGTTCCTGTAGCTTTTATGGTCTTTGAGCTATAGGCGCTAATGAAGACGGACAGACGGACAGATGGACGGACGGACAGACAGACATAGCTATATCGACTCGGCTATTGATGCTGATCAAGAATATATGGGGTATACTTTATGGGGTCGGAAACGCTTCCTTCTGGGTGTTACACACATCAATTTTTTGCACAAATCTAATATACCCCTTTACTCTTCGAGTACCGGGTATAAAAAACTGACATTTAAAAGTGTGTGTTGAAGCTGAGCCTGAGTCAAACCAAAGCCAAGCCAGAGTGGGTGAGGCGGATAGGCTGCATTGGCCCATTTCTTTTTGTTGGCGCTGAGTCCATTTACGGGTAAGTTTGCAGTGAAAGTGGAAAAAAATGAGTTAGCAAGTTCGATTTGCCTGCAGGCTTGGCGCTTTAGGAGGAGCCTCAGAATACCAAAGGTGCTGTGTAAATGGCATATATTGCGGACGCAACGCTTTTGGAGAGGCTAGCAAGCAGGAGCAGCAGAAACGCAACGAAAAATTAAAATCAATTTAATTCGTTGTTGTTGTCTAAGCAGAGCGACTCGCAAACGACGGATCGACCCAAATCGACTACATCGCGAAGAATGTATTAGCGGAGAGCGGGCTGATTTAGTTCCCGAGCGACCGAGCATCCGGCACCGTCGTCGATGCATAGGGCTTCGAGTGCCCAGTGCGCCGCATTGGAAATCATATTCTTTTCCCCTGGTCCCGCTGACTGATCGGCAGCGGAGGCTGAAGAAGTGTTTAGTTTAAGTGAAAGAAGGAAAAATGAAATGAGATAACGTGATGTGATTAGCGGGGAAACATACTATTTTTGTTGTGCAGTTTAGAAAGATCTGTTAGAATTTGTCAAGAACAAGGAAAGTAGAGAGAAAGAAATGCCCAAGTGAAGAGGAGAAGAAGGGGAGAAACAAATTTAGTGAGAGTCACTCCGCTGTGCATTTGCCCAGTTATATGCTCTCCATTAAAGATGCTCGAAGGGAGCTCAAGCTTCAATTTGTGCGTTCAGAGTCTTTTTTCCAATTTTATGCTTCGTTAATTTTTTGTTTTTAATATCAGTTGTTTATTCAGCATTACTCATATATTTTTTTTCTATTTTATTTATCATTTATTTATCGTTTATTTGCCATTTTTATCCATCTCTATACATTTATTTTTTCGTTCATATATAGGTTTTAGGTGACAATGGGTAGTTTTAGTTTTTCAATTAATCAGTAAATAAAGCTAACAATGTTCTGATTGGCAAATACTTGACATCAGCTACCCCATGCCTTAAAAGAAATACCCTGAATTAGGAGCGCTTCGAATGGTTGCCAGGGGGAAGAAGGGGCAATGGAAGGGATAGCAAATGGGGCCTCCAGAACACCAGAGGTCGGATTAGGAAACCAATGGAAGCAAATCGGATGGATCTTTCCGCGTGTATGATGTGGTTGTTGTCCGAAGCAGGTGGAATTCTGTATCCGGGAATCGCTTGTCCTTGGCACGCAAATTTTTTAGAAGGTAGAATGAAGAAAGGCACATCATGGGAGGGGAAGAAAGACCACCACACCTCTAGCCGACGAGCCTGAGCCGGGACACTTCGCGTGCGCTCCTCTACCATGCCCAACACCGCGCCTGAGAATAGTAGGTATACTACACATAAGCGAGGCTACCGTGGAGGAGCCATCGGGCTCGCAAGCCAAGCGCCGCAAACTCGCCACTGGCGACAAAATAGTGGCAGCGGAGGAGCAGGAGCTTCCAACGAGAATTTCTTGATATTTATGAAACTAAATAAAATAAATTTGAAATGAACAAAATGTAACTTTTTTTAATTTTAATTATAATTGTATTTATGAAATGTTGTCCCAAAGCATGCCGAATAGTTTCAGCTCCTATGTTAGAGTTCCCCACCCAACCTTCATGCACAGGTTGTTAATGCTCCCTAATGGTCTCTGCTTCACGCTGCCAGCGTTCGAAAACTGAGCCGTTCTCCATCACACAAAAATTGTGGAGGATACAGCAGCATTTAATTATTTCCGCAGTGTTCCTCATGTTGTTGTCCAGACCCTTGCCGATCCTCCGATACCGAGCTTTAAGTTGGCCAAATGCATTCTTCACCACACGTCTGACCTTGGACAAATGGTAATTGAATGCCTTATGTTCCCAAGTAGGAAAAAGGTTTCATAACATTTTTACCAAATCGAAAAGCAGAATCTCCTAAAATTAGTACGTGTATTTTGACATCATTTATCATTTTGCAATTCTCGTCGAGTAGATCCAAGTCATCCAATATTCTTTTAAGGTTGAATGTTTCGAAAATCTTTGAATCGTGACATCTACCCGGAATTCCAACACTGATATCGGTGAATCTGTAACTGTGAATGTATAAAACTTATAGAATTCCATTGTTTTCATACAAAAATTGACTTCTTACCGATGGTAAACCAAGGCGAACAGGATGGTTGAATACCAGCCCTTGTAAATTCTGTAATCCACTGCATCCTGATGTCTCGGTTGTATCTCAATATGACAGCCATCTATTAGAGACATTTTGCACTACATTTTCATTATATCGTTTAAATATGAAACACTTGCCCATATCTCCGAAACATTGTGGAAATCCCAGCTCCTCAAGCCCCTTCACAGTCTCCGTGATCTTTTCCTGGGTGAGAAAGTCTGCTGGCAGATACTTGTCAGCGAGTTGAGCGATTACCTCGCGACGAAATTCAAACAATATGCGGAAGACAATGGCCTCGGACACAAAAATAAAATCCCTACCGTAGGATATTCTGCAGAGGATTCTAGGTAATAAAGACCTATGGCTATTCTCTTCACCAGAGGGATTGTCACTCGAAAAGGAGTATCTTTTTTTTGGAATTTGGATAACGGTTGTAACGGACACGGGACGTGTCATCGAGACAGCACTCTCTGTCTACTAAAAATTGCCGGCCTGACTCAGGGTAAATGGGGTGGGTGTTGTGCTGCCTTAACGAACTCCGTTACGATAACAAAATCGTAGACAGATTTAAGGGGAAAGGGATCGGGATTACAAACCCGGACGGAACTAAATATCAACTATCGAAGGTGGAGAACCAAGCTGTTAGGGCTCTCCCTCTTAACCCACCCTACCTGTAGAATAACGAAAAAAAAATCATTATTATTCTACCCAAACATACTGCTGCTGCGCTACGTACCCTCGGATCCCCCAAGTAAAGATAATTATTTCATTTTAAGACGTTATAAATTTTAATGTAAAGGGTATAAATTCCAAAATACTGCAATCCATTGATAGGTCCCTAACCATTCTTCATTATTAACAAATTTAAGTACTATCGATTGGATACTATATGTGGTATATGAGGGTAGTTCAGTATTTACTTAAAAACGAAAGAAAAATAAACATAATTAAAGAAAAATGGAATGGAAATAATAACAGAATCAGAAATAATAACAATAATAATAATATGGAGTAGAAGGATTTAAATGAATTTGACATTAGGTATTGATTAAGGAAGTAAATATTTTAAAAACTGGATCGTAATCACGTCTCATTGTGTTTGGCTCTATTCGAATGAGCGTAGGTGTATCGATATATATATGTGTGTGTTTACTTACAATCTTATAAACAGCTGAAGGTGTCGTTGGGCCCAAAGTCACGCTGGCGAACCAAAAGCTGTTAAAGAAATAGGAAATAATCGCAAGACAAAGACAATGCGTTTTGAAACAGTATTTTAAGAATACTTTCATTAGCACAATGAGACTGGACTTAACGCGTATTGTCCCTAACCTAATGTCATATTTATTTATTATTTAGGGCATTCAGCTAGGATTTTTTGTTTGTTTTGTTTTGGCCTCTGATATATTTTATATATATTTATTTTTTTTTTTTTTGTATTGGATATTTGTATTGTATTTGTATTGGTAGGTTTTTTTTATCTTTGAAGTGTCTTTAGGTCATTGCAAATTAACGGAAAAATTAAAATTAAATTATTATTTATCAATTTAATTTATCTGGGAAAAGCTATGGTTGTGCTGGTGCTGGTGTCATTACTTGTGTCCCTAAAAGGTGCCTGGAGATATCTATGTGCACATAGGTGTACGGCCAAGGCGCATGGGCACGGGCGCTATGACAATTATGCAACCACACAGGGTGCTGTGAAAATTATGCAACCACACAGGGCGCAACAACAACAAGAATAAGAACTGATCGGCCACTTATTAAAACTGTTTTTCCCGTAATTCTGCGGCACAATATAGCTCCTACAATGTATTTCGCGGGTATAGGTCAGGGTATATATAAATAGTATATAGAGCGAGGTGGTTATGGGTATGTAGATAAGTCAAGGAAAAGTAGTCCATCGCTGTCTTCGCCGCGCGTCCGGCACAGGTCAAATAGCCAAAAGGGAGGCGGGTTCGTTGGGTGGCGTTGGGCCACCACCCAAGAGCGAGGCGGCGGCACTAGTCGGCCAGGTCAAGAATTTCTGTCACACGTGATATTATAACCTGTACGTACAAGTTATAATATACCGGAAAATCACGATTACGTTAATCACACTCGTACCTGGAATAGGGTTCCTCTGGTGTGGGGTAGTAATAACCAGGAAGGCGTTATTCCCAAAATCGGCAACCACTGACACGATCTTTATAAATTATAAATTTATAAATTATATATTTTTTCACTCCACGTTTTCTTAGGTTCTCAGACATATATATATTGCACCAAAACTTTATTTTTCGGCATATACTTTTGGAATGTGCAGCATGCAATTAGCTTTCTTAGCTGTACCCCCTAAAGCTCTTATTATCTCAGATAAAAGCTCCGAAGGTTCTAGAGCATATCATGGTTAACCGTACCGAGCTGATTATTATATGGAAGCTTGCGATCTCTTAAGCTGCGCTCGCTCTTGCACGGCATTCCGTACTCACGAGAGATAAGCTTTGGCAGATAATCTAATCTATGCTGCGCTAACTGAAAGCAAGGTGGTTCGCTGTTCTAAAAGGGTAATAAACTGTTCGCGAAATTCTACATTGGCCGTTGGCAATATGCTAGCAACCTTACACGGTCCAACAATTATGTTGAACGCACGCCTTTCCATGCTGAAATTTTCCTTAAAAAAGGCCTCAGAGTTCTTCGCAACGTCCTCCTCCCAAAAAGATCAATATTGCGGCTATTATAATTATATTTTATTATAAAATAGAAGCACTAGAAAATGAAATGACAATTTATTACCAGGGCACTATTGGTCAAATGACCACTTTTTTCTGTGCGAAATTAATAACGACCACAAAATCATGGCATTTAATCTAAAATCTCTAAGAATTTCATAAGTAATAATATATTTGTTAAAACAAATGGAACTTAACCCATTAAAGACCAAAAATTAAAATTAACCCTCTTGCACCAGTTAATGCAAACATAATACATAGTATTCAGTCAATCATTTTCATCAGCCTAGAACATTTATTAATCACTTAAATCTAATTCATTTCCTAAAGTTAAGTCAAAAAGGTCCTCTTCATTTTCATTATCCTCTTCATCGTGGTTTGGCTCGTCTTGTATGGGTTCGCTTGAACATAATAGTTCAACTACATCAGCTGGAAGTATCGAACGTTTCCGTTTTTGTAAGCGTCTTTTCAGGTATGTTGTCGAAATTAAAGGATCGGAGGTATCGAAAGCCCTATTTAATATAACTAATAAGTTACTACTGCGGTTATTTTTGCCGGCGTGATACAGTATATCGGCTTTGTTTAACTTATGACGCTATTCAGCAGTTTTTTCCCAAAAAAAAAAACCATAGGAAGTGCAGTGTTTTCTATTATTTGTTTTGAGTGTATGAGCACTTTATGGACCGTAGGAGTCTTTGGCAACCAGGAATATAGCTCCTGAAATAGTTTTGCTGTTTCAAAGCAATATAATTCAAATCGAATTGGATTGATTTTAAATTGGCAGGGCAAACAAATCAAAATGATTTTAAGCTTACGAGCCGATGTTGCTGCCGCTCGAACGAGAAGATTAGTGTCAGCTTTCCCAATTGCAAGCTCAGCGGCTTCTTTTCCTTTTCCAAATTCCGATTTTTCATGGAATGGCAGGCGTGGACGTCCAGCGACGGTACCCTTCTTTGAAATGCGATCTAACACGAAACTAAACTCAGATTCAAGCCACGTATTATTTTGCTTTATAAAGGCATAAATCTTTCTGTGAGACTTTTCAAACATCTGCGGCTACCGCTGCGGCTCTACCTTATACCCGGTACTCAGTTAGTATATATGTATGTGAGCTTGTAATAAATTACATTATTACATGTTCGCAAAAGGGATAAATTTAGTTTTAGCCAAAAAAGACAAAAAAAAATTAAGTCAACCTTTTCGGAGATTTATATATATTATTTCCATTTTTTTTTACATACGTTTTTTTCATCTGTCTTTTCTACATGTCTAAATCTACTTCCTACATATACATAAACGGCTGTGTGCGAGAGAGAGAGGGAATCAGTCTGCGCTTGGAAGGACACTGAAATTTCATTTGCTCCTTCTGACTATATTTATGATGCGATCTGATCCAGATTCAATAATCTGAGAGATATGGTCATTTTCTATGATTCTGCGTTTTTGGTTTTCCTGTATCTTAAAAATTGTAGATTTTCGTATTTTGTGGGGGCGCAAAGGGGCGTGGCAAAATTTTGAAATACACTTGTACTGACGTGATATCACAGGAGCATGGAAAGAGAGTTTGGTTGCTCTAGCTTTTATAGTCTCTGAGATCTAGGCGCCCATCTGGACGAATGGGCATAGCGCCCACCCCTGTGTGTGAAAGAGAGCGAGAGGGAACGATGCATTTCGAAATGGTTTTCTTCATTGTGGCTATATTTATGATTTGATCTGATCCAGATTCAACACTCTGATAGTTTTCTCGTATCTTTAAAATTGTGCATGCCACAGATTTTCGTTCTTGGAGTGGGTGAAAGGGGGCGGGGCGAAATTTTGAAATGCACTTGTAACAGTGTGATAGGACAGGAGTCAGGATACAAAATTGTGTTCCTCTAGCTTTTATAGTCTTTGAGCTATAGGCGCTAATGAAGACGGACGGACGGACAGACGGCCAGACTGACGGACAGACAGACATAGCTATAGCTGATCAAGAATATATATACCTTATGGGGTCGGAAACACTTCCTTCTGGGTGTTACGCACATCAATTTTTTCAACAAATCTAATATACCCCATTACTCTTCGAGTACCGGATATAAAAAACGAGGAATAACTTGTAAAACGCAATTTGAAATTAATTGCATATAACTTATTACTTTTTATACCCGGTACTCGAAGAGTAAAGGGGTATATTAGATTTGTGCAAAAAATTGATGTGTGTAACACCCAGAAGGAAGCGTTTCCGACCCCATGAAGTATATATATTTTTGATCAGCATCAATAGCCGAGTCGATATAGCTATGTCTGTCTGTCCGTCCGTCCATCTGTCCGTCTGTCCGTCTTCATTAGCGCCTATAGCTCAAAGACCATAAAAGCTACAGGAACACAATTTTGTATCCAGACTCTTGTCCTATCGCACTGTTACAAGTGTATTTCAAAATTTCGCCCCGCCCCCTTCCGCCCACTCCAAGAACGAAAATCTGTGGCATGCACAATTTTAAAGATACGAGAAAACTATCAGAGTGTTGAATCTGGATCAGATCAAATCATAAATATAGCTACAATGAAGAAAACCATTTCGATATGCATCGTTCCCTCTCGCTCTCTCTCACACACAGGGGTAGGCGCTATGCCTGATCGAATTTTTTGACGCCTAGTTCTCAGAGACTATAAGAGCTAGATCAACCAAACTTTCTATCCAAGCTCCTGTAATATCAAACCGAGACGAGTTTGTTTTAAAATTTGGCCACGCCCCCTTCCGCCCCCACAAGAGATGAAAATCTACAATTTTGAAGATACGGGAAAACCAAAAACGCAGGATCATAGAAAATGACCATATCTATCAGAGTATTGAGTTTGGATCAGATCGCATCATAAATATAGTCAGAAGGAACAAATGAAATTTCAGTGGCCTCCCAAGCGCAGACTGATTCCCTCTCTCTCGCACACAGCCGTGTATGTATATGTAGGAAGTAGATAAAAACATGTAGAAATGGCAGATGTAAAAAATGTATGTAAACAAATATGGAAACATCTAATAGATCAAAATCTCCGAAAAGGTTCGACTTAAATTTTTTTTTTTTTGGCTAAAATTAAATTTTTCCTTTTTGCGAACATGTTATAAATTACAACAAGCTCACATACATATATACTGACTGAGTACCGGGTATAAAGTAGAGACGCGGCTCACAACGTTCCCCCTCGTTTTTATCTTCAATCACTAGTCTGGCTGACCTGATAATGACCAATGACCTGATAAAAAAGAGAGCGATGCTTGGCCCACCCAAATCTGAGAACCCCATTCTCGCGTTAAGAACGACAATCCTCCATTTTCGAACAGACGCGTCAGGGCCCTCCAGTGCTCCCACTCAAAGACGCTCTCCTCCGTCTTCCTTTTCCTTGCAGTGAGGCGATCATTTGAGTGACAAATAAATAGAGAAAAATTTCCCTTTTGCATCTCACTCGTTGTAACTCCCTTTTCGTCCGCTACCACTACTAGCGCCACCGCAAATTAAAACAACTATAAATCCAGCGACAAGCCACTTTAATATTTTATACTCTCTCAATATCTTCTGGAAAGCTTCGGCCTTAAACTACGATTCATTGTCGGAAACCATCGTCTCCGGAACGCCAAAGGTATGGAACAACTCCTGCTGAAGGTATTTAATAACCACATAAACCGTCAACCTCTTGACTACCTACAAAAACACAAATTTGGCGAAGGTATCGTGAAGCTTATCGCCATTAGCGTGATCGGACCTTCGTTATACCAAACCCTCCACAACTTTCAGATCTGGCTTCAGCTTGTCGATATTGGCCTCCACTCGCTTTGCCATCTCAGCGTACTCTTCCGATTTAAACTCTGGCGAAAGAGGATGCACCAAAAACCCTTAGTTGGCGTCTATCGCAGCCAACTCTTGCTCATTCCCTCTAGAAAGTGCATCAGGGACGTCATTCAACCTGCCAATACGATGCTCAATTTTGAAATTGAATCCCTGTAGCTTCAATGCCCAACGAGCAAACCAAGAATGCAGATCCGTCTGCGACATGAGCCAATTGAGTGACGCGTTGTAAACTCATGTCCTTCGACATAGGCTCGGAAGCACTTAATTCAGACGATGGCTGCCAAACATTCTTGCTCGGTAACCGAGTAATTCCTCTAAGCTTTATTCAGTTTCTTTGAAACGAACGCAATCTGGTACTCATCGCCTTCTAGTGTCTTCTGTACTAAAACTCCTCCAACACCTGTTTTGCTGGCGTCGCATTGCATGAAGAAAGGCTTATTGAAATCCGGACTCCGAAGTACAAGCGCAGAGCACAGCATCTCCTTGAGCTTATCGAGCGCTGCCTGCCCCTCTGGGGTCATCAAAAATTTCTACCTAGGTTTCAATAAGTCAGTTAGTGGAGTAGCGAATGAATCAAAATTATCAATAAACTTTCGGTACCATCCTACCATCCCTAGGAAACTCCGCAGGGCTTTCAGAGACTTGGGCAACCGAAAATCTTTCATGGCCGATATCTTCTCTGGGCCCGTACGAATGACGCCATTTTCCACAATATGACCCAAGTATTTAACTGAGCGCATGCTCAGAACTTTGCTCTTCTCGACATTAAGTGTCAACCCCTCCGATTTGACCTGTCTTGCTACAACGCTAAGAACCTTCATATGGGTTTCAAAACTGTCTGACACCACCAACCAATCGTCAAGGTCACAAACACTTCATTCCGGAGATCTGTCGAAATAACTTGGTCCATCAATCGAGTCATCGTCTGTAAAGCGTTGGTCAGCCCAAAGGCATAACCCTGTATTGGTAAAGTGGCTTGCCCATTATTGTAAACGCAGTCTTATCGCGCGAGCTGGGCTCTAGAGGGACTTGCGAATATGCATCTTTCAAGTCTAAGCTAGAAATGTACATGGCTTTCAGAAGCCGACTCAGTATTCCATCAATTTGCGGCAACGGATAGGCATCCTTTTTAGGCACCGCATTGACCTTTCTGCTGTTCGACAAGAGTCGAACCTTCCCCGGTTTCTGCACCAGAACAACGGGCGAAGACCAGGCGCTCTTCGATTCTTCGATGACCCCCATCTTGAGCATCCTATCGACCTCAGTATAATAATTTTTCTACCGCTGGAGATACAGGGAAATGCCGTTGTTTCACTGGCTTGGCATCTCCAATATCTATTGTGTGACACTAGGCTAGTTTTACCAAGACCTGATACATCGATGGACGGAAATTTGGCATGACCTTCCTCAAACGGCTCCTTTGACCTTCCGGAAGTTCATGCGAATCAAAAAAAAGTTCAGAGACCTGCATGGATGCAGGAAGTAAGTCAAAGGTCGACCAGAAATCAATCCCCAGGTCAAGATCTTAGCTTAGTGATGGTCATTTATGCAACTCTTACTTCTGCACTTCTTTTACCCTCGCCAGCGTGTGATTTGGCATATGATCCTCGTCCCAATCGATGAGCTGAGGCCAATAAGTTGGTATCCTCAACTGGACTCGGCGCAACGCCCACATCGGATTGAACGGTATTCTCTAAGTGCTCGATTCTTTATTCGCTGGCTTTTTTCTCGGAACACACGACTGCTGACGCAATTGTGTGTTCGCTTTCCCGTTTTTTTGGCAACGAACACAAGAAGGCTTATAGGTGTTTGGTGCCCCGCACCCATAACAGAAAATTCTGCGCTTAGCTTCGCAATCTTGGTACCGATGACCCTCCTTGCGGCAATTCCAACATATTAGAGCACTGACCTCTTCTTCCCTATCTTCATCCGAAAACTCAGTCGCGTCATCTGGCTGAGCCTCCTTGATGAGTTCAGATACCTGCTTGCGGAACGGAACAACCTTCTGATACCCCTGACTCTTCCACGGATCGTACAAGAAGCTCTGCCTGCGACGACATATCTCCCTCAGGCGATCTACCGAAGGGATTAAGAGATTTAGTAACTCATGCCTTATCTCTGGGCGCAGGTTTCTCGTCACTGTCTCCACAGTTTCCCGTACCGACAGAGGAGTCTCCAGGTTGTGCATCAGCAGCACGACGGAATCGTAGAAAGAATCGAAGCTTTCTCGATCCCGCTATTTCCGGTCACGTATGGCCTTTCTCAAGTCGACATCAGTCCTCGTGTCCCTGAATTGCTTTCGCAAAGCTCCGCAAAGGAGATCCCAGCGCAAATCACGAGCGGTCTTGTGATAACGCGAAAAGAATTCTCTCGCCTTCCCATCGAACAGTAGACTGCCATTGCTGCAAAGAATTGCAAAATTACCCTGGAGTTTCTCGAGCTAATGCTGCATAGTTGGCTGACTGTGGCTGGTCAAAAGTCGATTGACGCTGTGTCTCATTGTGAGAAGTTGTCTCCGTTGACCGAAAGAATGTCGCCATGTTCGATTGAAATAGCTGGGCCATTTGACTGGTAGATTGGGTCAGCAGATCATTCTGCATGGCTTTAACAGCTTTTGTTACCGCACTGGATGGGAGCTCAGCTTGTGGTACCCCCAATTCTGTTGACTCCTTGGCCATGCTAGTAACCTGAACAGTACGAGCTGGTGATTCAGTTTTAGTCTGCTGCTGTGTATTTTTAGCTATTTAGCTATTAGCTATTTAAACTCAACTACAAAAAATCTCATATAAAAGCAATACAAACAAATAAAAAAAAACTCAATCGCCTACGTTGCGTTCAATCCAATCGCCAGACTAAATAAACTGGGAATTCAAACGAAATAGAGAGAATATGTAAAACACGAGAATTCGGAACAGGCAAAACTGCAACGCTCAGAATAAAGAAAGATAAACAAGATCATAAAACAAGTTGACATCAAGCATACCCGAAACCACAGAGGAATCCCCAATTAATTTAAAAGAAACCAACATGGCGCAAAACAGAATAAAAAAACAACAAAGACTGCATTGTAACTTGCATTGCGTCGGCCGCGTGCCAAACAACAACAACAACCACCTGCATTAGCTGTGGACAGCGAGCGACCGAAATGATCGGCTTCGTCTCTAATCCAAGCCGCTATTCTATGCACCATGCAATAGGAGTTTTAGGCATACTTAGGCCAATCGATCGTTTAGAAACGAAATGAATTGGTTTCCTATGCGAAAGATGAGAACTGATTGAGCCTAATAACTTTAATGGTTAAGTCCCTTGGTTGACCTTCATCCGTGGTCAGACAATGCGTTACTAAAAACTCAAAGCCTGCAAATCCTATGCGTCTGAATGACCGAACCTACGGACTTACCAAATATGTAAGGGAGTATTTTTGGGAAAATCTATTTAAGTACTTATGTAGAGTTTGCATGCTTCCTCCCTCAGCCGTGGCTGGGCGCGTGATAGTTGGATATCTGAACAGCTCCATTTCCGAAGCGTCTGAAAAAAGGTTGAAGCAAAACTAAAAGCAAAACTAAAAGCATAAGACGATGCGGCCCACGTTGGGCGCCAATTTATAGTTATAATTATTATCTACTAAATAATGAATTATAAATGTAGCGAACCACATATATAGCTACTATTCTCAGGCGCGGTGTTGGGCATGGTAGAGGAGCGCACGCGAAGTGTTCCGGCTAAGGCTCGTCGGCTAGGGGTGTGGTGGTCTTGCTTCCCCTCCCATGATGTGCCTTTCTTCATTCTACCTTCTAAAAAATTTGCGTGCTAAGGACAAGCGATTCCGGTATAGAGAATTCCACCTACTTCGGACAAAAACCACATCACACACGCGGAAAGATCCATCCGATTTGCTTCCATTGGTTTCCTAGTTCCGACCTCTGCACTGTGGCCGGAACAGCCCAAACTTTGCCAGAAACACCAAAAAGAAAATTTTGGAATATTTGATCAAAACTTGATTAACTTAATTGAATATAGAACTATGCTTCCGATATTCAATACCAAATATTTTTTGATCAACCCTGGTTCCTTACATCAGCCTGAAAAACAGCTGTTTCCGCAACCAAATTTGTATCGCTACGTTCTTGCCGAAATAGGTAAATTTTAGAGCAAAAAATAAAGAATTTCCGGAAAATACATTGTGTGTTTTGCAATGGAGAATACGTCATAGGGAATGTAGAATACAGGGAAAAATAAATAGCTTATCATTTTTTGTGTTGTGTATTGTTTTTACGTGTTATCGCTGTGTTTGTTTTTTTGACGTCCCCAACCTAAATGTCACGTGTTTCGTTGAGTAAAAGTTTGTATTCTGGTTGCTCCTTCTTGCGACTAATGATGCAGTATTGTTTATTGAAATGTTTTAAGTATATTTTTATTAATTTTATTTTCTCGTTTTTGCTTATTTGCGACACTTTTTATTTTATTGCAGTTAACCTAGAGTTTAGTCACTCAGCAATGCTTGAAAAATAGCAACTGAGCTTTCCACGGAACAAGGTCATATTACGTCGTTGAATCTACATGCTGCTATAGTTTCGAGCAAAAAATCAAAAGATGAGCACACCGAATTTGCCTTAAAGGAAAAAATATATAGTTCGGATGGAAAACAGCATGATACGAAGGAGCCAGTTCCAATTTCTCCAGATGAAGCATTATCATTTTTACTTGAGAATTCGCTGAGTAAACAGCAGTACAAAAATATGCGAAGCCTAAGTCAAAAACATGGTTGCGATATCTTTCCTAGCTATGATAAAGTTTTCAATGCAAAGTCAAAATGCAGACCCATGGACATCCAAGTGACTGAAACAGTGGCCCTAGTTTCTTTACAGAACTTGTTAAAACCGCCCAAAGAAATTTGACTCTCCAAAAGGATGTTTTATGTCAATTCTCTAATATAACTGATGTCAAGCTAATCGTTAGCTATGGGTTCGACGGATCGACTGGTCACAGCATGTAAAGACAGCGATTTGAAGGGAATGAGCCGGATACATTTGACCAATCATTATTTTTCACAACTCTTATTCCATTAAAACTATTAGATTTCCTGGTAAGAGTTCTATGGATGAATTATACCACTCAGTCCCGTAGGTTTTGTAGACTGCTTAAAATGGAATTTATAAAGGAATACCGTAATTATAAAATATGCCAAGTTACAACGCTGTAACTATCTCGGTTTTGTTTTTGCGCAAATTTGGGGTTATTCGGGCACTGTGCTCTGGTGTTCTGGAGGCCCCATTTGCCCTCCCTTCCATTGGCCTTTCCGCCCCCCGGTCATCCATGCGAAGGGCCCCTAATTCAGGGTATTCCTTTCAAGGCATGGGGTAGCTGATGTCAAATATTTGCCAATTAGAATTTTAGAAAACTAAAACTATCCATTGTCTCCTAAAGCCCATATATGAACGAACATATAAATGTATAGATATGGATAAAAATTGCAAAAAAACGATAAATAAATGATAAATAAAATAGAAAAAAAATATATGAGTAATGCTGAATAAACAACTGATATTAAAAACAAAAAATTAACGAAGCATAAAATTGGAAAAAAGACTCTGAACGCACAAATTGAAGCTTGAGCTCCCTTCGAGCATCTTTAATGGAGAGCATATAACTGGGCAAATGCACAGCGGAGTGACTCTCACTAAATTTGTTTCTCCCCTTCTTCTCCTCTTCACTTGGGCATTTCTTTCTCTCTACTTTCCTTGTTCTTGAAAAATTTTAACAGATATTTCTAAACTGCACAAAAAAAATAGTATGTTTCCCCGCTAATCACTTCACGTTATCTCATTTCATTTTTCCTTCTTTCACTTAAACTAAACACTTCTTCAGCCTCCGCTGCCGATCAGTCAGCGGGAC
This sequence comes from Drosophila helvetica, assembly GCA_963969585.1. NCBI lineage: Eukaryota > Metazoa > Arthropoda > Insecta > Diptera > Drosophilidae > Drosophila > Drosophila helvetica. The sequence continues at coordinate 23,774,257 of OZ018401.1, read as the reverse complement.
CAGGGGAAAAGAATATGATTTCCAATGCGGCGCACTGGGCACTCGAAGCCCTATGCATCGACGACGGTGCCGGATGCTCGGTCGCTCGGGAACTAAATCAGCCCGCTCTCCGCTAATACATTCTTCGCGATGTAGTCGATTTGGGTCGATCCGTCGTTTGCGAGTCGCTCTGCTTAGACAACAACAACGAATTAAATTGATTTTAATTCTTCGTTGCGTTTCTGCTGCTCCTGCTTGCTAGCCTCTCCAAAAGCGTTGCGTCCGCAATATATGCCATTTACACAGCACCTTTGGTATTCTGAGGCTCCTCCTAAAGCGCCAAGCCTGCAGGCAAATCGAACTTGCTAACTCATTTTTTTCCACTTTCACTGCAAACTTACCCGTAAATGGACTCAGCGCCAACAAAAAGAAATGGGCCAATGCAGCCTATCCGCCTCACCCACTCTGGCTTGGCTTTGGTTTGACTCAGGCTCAGCTTCAACACACACTTTTAAATGTCAGTTTTTTATACCCGGTACTCGAAGAGTAAAGGGGTATATTAGATTTGTGCAAAAAATTGATGTGTGTAACACCCAGAAGGAAGCGTTTCCGACCCCATAAAGTATACCCCATATATTCTTGATCAGCATCAATAGCCGAGTCGATATAGCTATGTCTGTCTGTCCGTCCGTCCATCTGTCCGTCTGTCCGTCTTCATTAGCGCCTATAGCTCAAAGACCATAAAAGCTACAGGAACACAATTTTGTATCCAGACTCTTGTCCTATCGCACTGTTACAAGTGTATTTCAAAATTTCGCCCCGCCCCCTTCCGCCCACTCCAAGGACGAAAATCTGTGGCATTCACAATTTTAAAGATACGCAGAATCGTAGAGAATGACAATATCTATCAGAGTGTTGAAAATTGGATCAGATCGGATTATAAATATAGCCACAATGAAGAAAACCATTTCGAAATGCATCGTTCCCTCTCGCTCTCCCTCACACACCGGTTGGGTGCTGTGCCCATTCGTCCAGATGAGCGCTTAGATCTCAGAGACTATAATAGGTAGAGAAACCAAACTCTCTATCCATGCTCCTGTGATATCACTTCAGTACAAGTGCATTTCAAAATTTTGCCACGCCCCCTTCTGCCCCCACAAAAGACGAAAATCTACAATTTTAAAGATACGGGAAAACGAAAAGCGCAGAATCATAGAAAATGACCATATCTATCAGAGTACTGAATCTGGATCAGATGGGATCATAAATAAAGTCAGAGGAAACAAATGAAATTTCAGTGTCCTTCCAAGCGCAGACTCATTCCCTCTCTCTCTCGCACACAGCCGTGTATGTATATGTAGGAAGTATATTTAGACATGTAGAAAAGACAGATGTAAAAAACGTATGTAAACAAAAATGGAAACTTCTAATATATAAATATCTCCGAAAAGGTTGACTTAATTTTATTTTCTTTTTTGGCTAAAACTAAATTTATTCCTTTTGCGAACATGTAATAATGTAATTTATTACAAGCTCACATACATATATACCAGGGGTGCCCAAAGCCAGCATACGGAAGAGCAATCACCAACACTGACAAAGAAAAACACTAATACCAAGAGGCGAACGATTTTTTTTATTTCAATTTGTGCACTGGAAGAAAAGAGTTTGCATACATTTTCACTTATGTGAAAAATATGGTTTACCAAATGATTAAAGCGAAACAAAATGTACTCAAACATGCGCTGTTAAATATTTTGCCGGCAGGTTGAACACAAAAAAGATTTTTTTCAGTGCAAGCTCGAAGATAAGGCAGAAGCAAAATGAGTAAGAAAACAACAAAAGCATCGAAATTGTTGTTGGTCAGCTTGCGTTCGCGAGCAACGACGACCCACACAAGCAAAAAGAAACGGTTTCGGTTCCACACATAGCATACACTCACATAATTTTTGCATGTGTTGGGTTTTTTTATTCTTGGTGCCGTTCATGTATACGTTCTGTGAGTTCCTATCCCAAGAGTAAAAACAAAAACAAAGCGAGCCCAAGAGCATAGGCCTGGGCACCTCTGATATATACTGACTGAGTACCGGGTATAAAGTAGAGCCGCGGCGGTAGACGCGGCTCACAACGTTCCCCCTTGCTTACTATGTTCCTAAGGACTTAGGGTGTTTACTATATGCAAGGTCACTTTTCGTACTTGAAATTACTCATGTACGGGGGCTTAGAAGCTGTTTAGTAAATTGCTATTAGCAAATTATTCTTTTTATTCATTCCCTGCGCAGGGTTTATTTTGTCTACTTTATGTTTTTTTTGCCTGGTAGTGACTTCAGGACTTTATTTCGTAAATCTCGTTTTTTTTCGATGGTTATTTGTAGTAACTCATCTGCAACATATTATGGATTTTATTTTTAATTTTAAAATAACTTGCAGTAAACTCATATTCTTTTAGACCTAGTCTCATTCTGGATAATTTATTTGGAGGTTGTTATTGAAAGTATAAATTCAACATTGAAATCAGTTTTTGAAAGTATAGATTTGAATTAAAAGTGAAGTTTTGACTATAAACGTATGGTCGAAGATTGCTTAGTAGCCAGAAGATTATTGCGGATTTCTTTAAAAATTCTAATGCGGTTTAACATTCGTTATATTTTTCAGGTCTTGTATTCTTTTTCTTAGACTTGAATACAATAATTTAAATACAAATTTTAACGTAACGTCTGCCGTAATTACAAAATGCTTAGCGCTGTTTGCGTCCGTAGGGACTCGGTATTTTCCAATGATTTTGTAGTTTTATTATTTGGTAAAATACCTTGATCAATACACTCACGAAATAAAATTCAATGGTGCTTGAAGAAAAAGCCTTTTTCTGAAACATCTGTTTAATGTTTGATGATATGGTTTTCGGAACAACCGATGACTATTAAGTCATGTATGTATAAGAATTCTTGTGAAGAGTTTAATCCAGAAAAAAGCGATTATTCCTTCAAAGGATTTTTATAAGTTTTAAGTAATTGTGTGAAACGATAAGAGCCATTGTTCGTTGAAAAAGATGTTATATTCTACAATTTATTTCGGATTTTAATTTATCGGAGCTATTTGTTGAATTGACGTTAGTCTATAACTGATCGCCGTCTTTTAGTATCGCTATCTGGTACATCTTTTTCAGTAAAAGTAGTAATAAACTGTTGTAGTCTGATACGGGAGGATTCACTATTTTTTCTAGAATGAGTCTTCTACTTGTTTTGTTACTTCTTTTTATGAGTGTGAGTTATTCTTTGATGTGTTTTATTGGTTGAGATTAACTTTTTTTAATTCGATTTGTTGATCTTAATATTCGGACAAGGGTTTCTTTATTAAGTAATGCGATGTCTTTCGCAAGTAATTTGGCTATTATTCTGATAATTTGGGTTGTTTGGACGAAGTATTAATGAATTACAAGTTTTTGCGAAATCTAATTGTCAATTATATTTTGTTTTATTTTTATACCCGGTACTCGAAGAGTAAAGGGGTATATTAGATTTGTTGAAAAAATTGATGTGTGTAACACCCAGAAGGAAGCGTTTCCCACCCCATAAAGTATATATATTCTTGATCAGCATCAATAGCCGAGTTGATATAGCTATGTCTGTTTGTCCGTCCGTCTGGCCGTCTGTCCGTCTTCATTAGCGCCTATAGCTCAGAGACTATAAAAGCTAGAGGAACACAATTTTGTATCCAGACTCCTGTCCTGTTACACTGTTACAAGTGTATTTCAAAATTTCGCACCGAAATTTCAGTGGCCTTCCAAGCGCAGACTCATTCCCTCTCTCTCTCGCACACAGCCGTGTATGTATATGTAGGAAGTAGATAAAAACATGTAGAAAAGGCAGATGTAAAAAATGTATGTAAACAAATATGGAAACATCAAATAGATCAAAATCTCCGAAAAGGTTCGACTTAATAACTTTTTTCTTTTTTGGATAAAATTAAATTTGTCCCTTTTGCGAACATGTAATAAATTACAACAAGCTCACATACATATATACTGACAGAGTACCGGGTATAAAGTAGAGCCGCGGAGTGTAAGTTAGTTTGGGGCAAGGCGGGAGCGCAATAAAAGCTCACTCTCTCGCTCTTGGCGAATTCGCCCCGCTTTGCCAACGTAGGTTAGTTAGGCTAGTGATAAAATGGAATTATATTCGTTGAAATTGATTCTGGTCGAGCGCACGTAATATTCTTCTCGTCCCGCCTGTTTTAATAAAATTGGAGCCACCCAAAGTCTTCGGTTTGATCTTAGAAAAACTATTCTTAAATTTCAGGGTCATTTTTTTGTACAGCTTACAGAAAGTCAAAGCTTGAAACAAATTGTACCGTTTTGAGGTTATGTAGGTTAATGAGTTATTTGCAAATGTAGCGACATAAATAGTAGTTTTAAATAAACACAAATATTCTAACGACTCTCTTTATTTTCCATTTTACAAAAATTAACTAGATCCAACACAATTTAGAACAAGAAAGGTAACGCTTGTTTCTTTTGAACCATTTTCTACTTAAAAACAGCAACAACAAATGAAAAACGTTTGATTTTTTCGCTATTGCAAAGAAAAAGTGGTCATTTGATCTATAGTTCAGGGTCCAAATGCGTTTATTTGACATTTTATCCATACACTCCACAGCTTATGCAGACATTGTCGCCAAATCAATACATCGCAGCATCGTTGCAGCTGTGCCGAATAAAGCATAAATGCTTCGTCGTTTTTCATATTTGTGCAATTTAATAATCAAAACAAAACAACGCACGCACGTGTTGCCAGCATAGGGGCTCTAGAGGTGGCAAAACTGTTTAGTTTCAGTTGCGTTTCAATCGAGTTTGTCCGATTTTCCGAATATTTCAACCCTAATCTGCCTATCAGGAAACTATCACCACTAGAAAAACAACAAAAAACATATGTGACAATGGAGAAATAGGTAAACAAACACATATTTCTTAAAAATAATACTTTAAATCCAACTTAATCACTAGAGACGACATTTGTTTGGTCACCCAAAAGCACGACTTTCCATGCAGAAATTTTCCTTAAAAAAGGCATCGGAGTTATTCGGAACTTCCTCCTCCCAAAAAGATCCATATTACGGCTATTATAAATTGGGATACATTGTTTAATATAAAATAGAAGTACTAGAAAATGAAATTGCAATTCCTTACCAGGTTCCAAATTCATGAAGCATAAATGCTTCGTTCTTTTTCATATTTGGGAAATTAAATAATCAAAACAACGCACGCACGTGTTGCCAACAAGCCAAAACTCAATAACTCAAATTTGACATAGTCTAGATACCAGTTCTGAGTTATTGAGTTTTCTTGGTTATCGCACTGTAGTGCAAATAGGCTATAAGTCAATGGGTGCGTTCACCAGCATAACTTGATCAGTGATCAGCGCTCAGTTTGGTGAAATATTGCCGGTAATAACCGGTTTTTACTTGATTTCACGCACATGCATGAATTAGAAATAGCGTAAAAAGAGAACGTTCTTTATAGGCTATTCACACTGGGCACCGTTTACCGTCTATTTCCGTTCCGAAAATTTCCCAGTTAGTACCACCGTCTATTTTGGATGTTCCTAAACCAAACGTTTCCATGCGATATTTAGCCTATTGTTTTCAAATGCAACCCAAAATAGTTGGCATTCACTGTGAAAAAATTCACTGCGAACTTGTGAACAATGACGGACAAGAAAAACAATAAACAACAACAAAAAACAAAGCACATTTCAATTTCAATGCAGATGCAGGAGTTAATACACAGCCAAACAAAATTCCAGAGTGATCTTATGAGTTTTTGAAAGAATGGAAATAAATAAACCGTTTTTTGTTTTTTTTTTTTTATTTATTACGATTTACACAATATTTTGCTATTGCAGATCGTATCTGTTCTGCTGACTGTTTATAATCAGCAGAAGGTTTGCCGGTATCGGGCTGTTCTCTCTGCTCTGCTGTTAAAACCTCCCAATTTTAATTAATATCGCCGTTGTGCACATTCAACATGTGAACGACACGATATTACTGAGCCTATGTTCTTATGGTGGCTGTCAAGACCTTTTCATAAATTATCCCAAATCGAGCCTTTAAATGACAAAATGCCCCGTTGTTTTCAGACACATCTTTCTCTCAAAATATCCCGAACAGCTTCTACAAAACATAAGACCTTGTACTTAAGAATTTGGTTGGATTTAGTAGAAGTACTAACAAATGACCACAACTATCCCCTTCATGCGTTTATTTTTTTTTAGTGCAGATACCCAGTCAAGAAGCTCATCCTCGTCCAAGTCGCAGCTGTCACCTTCTACTTCATCATCACTGTCACCATCCAACAACGTGAATAGTTTGTGCATTAAAATATTTTGGTGTTGCGCCACATTTATTATCCATTTTCCAAAAAATTAAAAAAATCTTCCGCTCAAATACTCAGTTGTTGTTAATCTCATCAGCTGTTAGACGGTGCCAGTTTGAATCGGAGTTCCACCGTCTGTCGAAAATCCCAACGTTCCCCCATTACGGGCTCAGTGCGCTGAGGGTATTAGATGCGTGTATTCATTTTATTCAAAACGCTCAAAAAATTATTTTGCTTTTGCCACCTCTTCTCATCTGATGTCCCACTGTGCGGCGGCTCATGAAGACGTTGCTCCGTTATCCGCGTACGATGTTCGCTTAGTCTGTGAATATACATTGTTGCGGGGGAAGTCCCGATCCCTGGCGGTCTCGTACGCTGATACGTGCTGTGTTAGCTCCGTGAGCGAACAAAAGTCTTGTCGTCTAGTGTACATCTGATATTCGGGGCGAAGATTTTCATAAATCCTGTCCAGTTCTTGTTACTTGGAGTATTGAGCCCGTTGCATCATCAGGCGTAGATCAATCATGTAATCCCTGAAGGAGTCTTTGGGCTTTTGGTTGCGACTGCGGATCGTGTCTTCCAACCGCTGGAAATATCTCGAAGGCAGGAAAAACACTAGAAACTCCTTGCGGAAATCCGTCCAGTTCTGAGCCTGTATATTGAAGGTCCTGAACCATCCCTCTGCTTTTCCTGTTAGGAGGCCCGATATAGCACGTGGCAGCTGCTCGGGGCTTTCTCCATATTATGACTCGACTCGCTCCTAGAGTCGCTCGATGAACGCCAGTGGGCCGGAGTGGCCGTCGAAAGTAAGTCCCCACTTTTGAAGCTTATCCGACAGCAAGGAATATGATATCTCTCCGCCTCCTGGCCGTGAGATTCGTTGGCTCTCACCTTGCAAGTATGCGGGATCCGACCGCATTGGGGCCGGATCCTCGAGGGCTGTTGTATGGTGCGGATATAATCACCTGTAAGGGCTCCTGGAGAGCGAGCGATGGGGTGGCGCCTTGGCTGAACTGAGGGTCGACCGCTGCTGCGTTAGGTCCCGTGGTATGGGTACATGATCCTTGGCTCGTCGTTGGGAGTTCAGGAATTGCCAAGCGTTGTAACTCCCTGTTTTCGGTGACTTGCGATATGGAATTCGTATCCCCTTGGCGTACAAGGGATTTGGATCTGGTCGTTCGGGTTGCTCTGGCTAGCTCGGGGATCGCCAATAAAGTTGGTTTTCCTTCGGTACCTCCCTCTTCTTTCGTTTGGAGCTCCAGTACTGGCGACATTGCTGGACTTTTCGGACTAGGGATACAAACGAAATGCGCGTCCAACTCCTTGATCCGTTTTTGCACCGTTTCCGAGTGGCCACTACGGTTTATGACGGCGGCGATCCAGACGAGGAGTTCTTCTACGGTCCCGGTCTCTTCCAGACCGAATTCCCGGTCCTGACCCTGGAGTTCGTCTTTCCGACGGTATGATATCCAGTGCGTATCCATGTTGCTCCTTGATTCTATGCTGAGTTGTCGTAAGAATATCCGGCGTGGGTGGTGGGCTGCCTGAGGCACAAGGGATAGATACCCCTTTGATCAGAGGACGCGGCCCTACGCTTGTTATCGGTCACACTTGGTAGACGTGCACACGCCACGCGGAGGATTGATGATACGAAACGGCGCTGCGGTACGTGATGTGGCGGGGCGGCAATACTACGACAGGACACTCGGCACGGTAGTGGGGCTCGGCGATCATTGACGTAGGTATACGATGCGCGGCGCGGCAGCACTGTTAATCCGGCGGAATGACACTTTTTTCGGCACCATGGTCAAGGATCCTGAGTAAGGATATGTGCGCGTTCATTGCAAAGTGTGGAGATACGTCAGGGATCTGTGGATCTGTGGCCAGAGATCCTGGATAAGGACATGAGTGCAGTAGTTATCGAGTGGTACTGTGGTCAGGGATCCTGGATAAGGATATGAGTGCAATAGTTATCGCATGGAAAGATACGGCGAGTAGTACTGGGATCCTAGATAGGGATCCAAGATAAGAGTATGTCACTGGCTGGGATATAGTTGTTTTTTCACTCGTTGGATCGTGCTAAGATGTATTTCGTTTAAAGACCCGGACTTATGTTCTCGATGTGTTCCTTTTGGAGGCTCGGGCCTGAGTATTTTTCGATGTGTTCCAGTTGAAGGTTTGGACTTGACTTACAGCCAGGCATACTTATAAAGGTTGCCGAACCTGCTCTCTCGCACTCTTTGCCAACTTGTTAAATTTCAGTCTGCCAGCAGCAGTTGTGAGCGACGCATTTCCGCGGACGATTTTTTTCGTGTTTCAGACTTTTTTTAGTTTTGCAATGGCGCCGCCATATTACTCAATGTGCAAAATTTGTTGTGTAAAGGGTTTGCTAGTGCCTAAAAACGATTTTAAGAGAAAATTGTGCATTGATTCAGTGGGAGCTGACTTAAAACCAAATCAAACAATTTGCGAGCAGGTGCAAAGTTAAGGCTTTGCAGAGTGAAATATATAATCTCAAGCAACAGCTGGAACAGGCTAACCATTTAAATTCCTGTGTCAGCCAACTTTTTACAGCAAACCAGGTGCAGAAATTAAAGATTGAAGGACAAGCCCGTTGCACCCACGAGGACATCTCTGAAGCCATTTGCCGTCACGCAGCGGGGCCACGTGCATATCGGCACCTTTATAAAAAAGGGTTTCCACTTCCCCACGTGTTAACACTTCAAAAATGGTGTCAGTATATCGAAATCAGACCAGGGGCATTCGATTTAGTAATTAATCTGATGGAGGACTCAACTGAAATGGATGACACAGGCAGAGTTTGCACCCTGATGTTTGACGAAATGTAAGTGGCCTCGTCTTTTGAATGGAATGCTTCGCAGAGTGCAGTTGAAACGCCAAAATAATATGTGCAAGTGGCAATGTTGCAAGGCCTATTTAAGTCATGAAAACAGCCCATTTACTATTGTTTTGACAAGCCGATGAAGAAAACAGCTTTAAAATCTTTAATACAAAAACTGTATGATTCTGGCTACTATGTGGTGGCAATAGTGTCGGACATGGTAGCAGGAAATTGTAAGTTGTGGAATAAACTTGAAATTTCCACAGGTAAGAAGAGCGTTTGTAAAGTTCATAAATTTAATAACTATATTTCTTTTATACACATTTTTTCAGACAAAACATGGTTTGAGCATCCGTCGATTTCGGAACTAAAGGTGTTCGTTTTCGCAGATGTTCCCCATCTTATAAAACTTATAAGAAATTATATAGATACTGGTATCTTTATGGACGGAAAAATATTAAAAGCTGACTCCGTGAGGCAAGCGATGCCACATTGCGGCTCATCCGATGTTTCCCTACTTTGGAAAATATCGCAAGAGCACCTGAATGTTCAAAGTTCCGGGCGACAGCGCGTAAAGTTGGCAACGCAACTATTATCCAACATCACAGCAAATGCAATTTTAAGATATTCTACATTAGGCTTGAAGGTGGATAATGCCGTGGAGACAGCGGAGTTAATAAAACTAGTAAACGACTCGTTCGATGTTTTTAATTCAAAACTATCTACACTTGGATATATGTACGTGTATGCCCGCAAAACAGCCATATGGGTGTTCAATGGAAGCGCAGCAGCTGTTGGAGAAAATGAGTGCATTCGTGGCTGTGCCCATTATTCCCAATTTAAAGTCGCTCTCACAGTCACAAGAGGTGCAACTAAAAAATGTTCTTCCTTTTCAAAAGGGGATTGCGATAAGCAACAAAATGCATACATTTTTAAGTGAGCGATATGGAAAAGAATACATTCTTACTTACAGACTATCGCAAGACCAGCTAGAGCATTTTTTTCGCAATGCGGTCAAAGGGTGGCTTACATGACCATCCATCGCCAATTGATTTTAAGTTTAAGTTGCGAAAATATATACTGGGTAATTTGGAATAATGTAATTTTTGGATTCGGCAAATGTTGTACTCAGTAAAATGTTTAATGTTTTAATGGTCACTCTAGTCTAGTTGTCCACTGTCAAATGTAGTAAATGTGCCATATGTCTCAATGTATGTGTAGAAATAATTGTATACACTTATTGTGTTTATGCTAGGCCCATTTCATGTCATAATTTCATGCAATGGGGAAAAAAGTGTGTGCATAAACACATTTCATGTTTTCGTTAACATACGATAGTTGACTATAAATTTAGCCTGAATTCATGAAATGGTGTACAAATTAAGTGACAACGCCGAGCGAAAAAAGTTAATAAGTGACGACGAAACAAGAAAATTAATGGAAAATGTATGTGGAATCAAAAAGATCCCTTTTGACTGATGCCGAGTTGACTGATCTTCTTGCGCTGGTGAAGGAGGAAGATTTCACTTCAAAATTGTTGCCAAATTACACGTCTGGCAACTCTGCTAATATGATTTCATGTATTCGTCTGCGTCGGATAAACAGGGGCTACTTTAATTTCACGTATTCTAGAATTCATGAAATTCATAGCATAAACATAGTAACTGACGAGCAAAACTGTAACACGAGTTCAGTGTTCTCACTTCAACGGTCTGTATTTTCTCTTCACAACGTTCCCCCTCGTTTTTAAGTCCGTTTGCGATAGTCTGGCGAGACTTTGGTCGTCGCATTGGTTTCTGTCCGCTAAATGCTCTTTTCTGAGTCCGTCAGCGAACATTTAGCGAGACTTTACACATCGCTCGCGGATTTGTATCATTTTTAAGTCCGTTTACGAACATTTTATGATAGTTCCGCTTTACAATCGTTTTTTGGTCCACTGGGTGTCTTCTTGGTTGATATTTTGGTGGTGGTTTTTCTGTTTTTCAGCTTCAGCGTGTTTGAATGTATGGGTGCACATGCATTCTCACATACTTTGGGTGTGTGTAGAACGAAATTTGTTTTTGTTTTGGTTCTTCAGCTTTCTGACGAACTGACCTGCCCGCCGCAAAATACATGAAGAATGGGAAGAGTGGGTGGGGGTGCGGGACACTTCGGTTGGGAAAAAAAATAAAAGATGTTATTGTTTGATTTATTATTATTATATATGTAGTATATATGTAAGAAGTCTGGTCCCTCCGTGAGATCGCGTCCCCTATCCCGATGGCGAGAGCGCGAGAGCGATCGTCAGCGAGAGCGCGTCAGGAAAAAGGTACCAAACCTTCCAGCCCAGAGATGAGAGACCGTATCGTGTCGTCATCAAGGGGCTACACTACTCCACAGACGTCGAAAAAATTAAAGCAGCTTTGCACAATGATGTGGTACAGTGCTACCGCTGCCAAGGTTTCGGGCACATACAACGATACTGCCGCTTGGAGGAGCGATGCGTTAAATGCGGAGGTGACCACGCATCCAGCACTTGTGGTAAGGGCGAAAAAAACTCGGCTTTCAACCTACACTGCGGAGGTTATCATACAGCTTCGTACATACTCAGCGTACAAAAGGGCTAAGAACCTAGCAGCACCAAAGTCAACCAAGACTCAATACCAGGCAAACAGGGTGGCAACGGGCAATCCATCGCCAACTGTCAGCCCCAACATCAGCTACGCCAATGCCGCCAGAGGCGGCAACATTAGAGATGATAATCAGGTACCCCAGTCGGTCCCAAGGCCTGACAACTACTTGGATGCGGTGGTTGCGCGAATGGAGTCTATGATGGAGCGGATGCTCGACAAAATGTTTAGCCAAATGACCAACATGTTGGCTACAGTCATGTCGAAGCTATGCAAATAGAGTGAAAGCTTACCTTTTGGAATGCGAACGGCCTGTGCAATAGCAGGCCAGAGGTCGAGCACTTCTGTAAGACCAAAAAAGCTGAAATATTGCTCATCTCCGAGACGCACTTCTCGTCTAGGTCATATTTCTCCATAAGAGGATATGATCTAATTTATGCCAACCATCCCAGCGGAAGAGCCCGAGGCGGAGCGGCCATCCTGGTCAGAAGCAATCTGGAAGACACAGAGCTCCCACCTATACAGGAGGATTGGGTGCAATGTGCATCTATTAGAATAAACACCGTGCTAGGAGAACTGACGATCGCTGCTGCCTACTGCCCACCAGGACACAATTTGAGGGCGGAGGACTTCGCCCAACTGATAAGTCGACTTGGTAGTAGGTTTATCATAGGCGGGCTCCAGAGCCAACAACCCCAAGGGATGAGCGCTATACAAGCAGATCCAGGATAAGAACCTTAACTGCGCCAACCTACTGGCCCACCGACCCGCTGAAGGTGCCAGGCGTTCTGGACTTTGCTGTCTCGTGTGGCGTCGACCCAGGAAAAATACAAGCTGTGGGGATGAGGACCTCTTCTCTGACCACAGCGCGGTTATGCTGCTCATAAATGCCCCAGTAGTGATTAAGTCAGCGCGAAGGAGGCTAATATACAAAACTACTGACACAGTAAAGTACCAAAACTGGCTGATCATGAAAACCAACCCTAATCCAATCTTAGACGAGGGCCAGGATATTGAGGCTGCCATTGACGCGCTTACTAAAAGCATACACGATGCAGCGGCATATGCGGCCCCCATAATAAGTCAGCGCCAGCGCCCCAGGATCCTGGATAGGGAAATGCACCTATGGAGCCCCCAGATCGTCGAACTACTCCACGAGAAACGCAGACTTAGGCGAGTCTGGTTGCTTACGAGGAACCCAGGGGATAAGGCAGCACTGAACAGGGCCACCAAGGCGCTAAAGAAGTTGCTCATCATTCTGAGGAGGGAGGCCTTCGACAAGTTCCTGGAGGAACTAGAACCCAATGAACCTCATCACAATTTTTGGCAAATCACTAAAAGGATTAAAAGATCAACAAAAAGGGCAGTCCCAGTCAAAAATACCTGGTGCAGATCGGAGGCGGACAGGGCCAATGCGTTTGCAAAACATCTGGAGAGCGTCTTCTCTCCTTGTATTAGATGCACACCCGATGATATGACAGAGACGGAGCAGCATCCTGCTTTTACACAGCAAGACAGCAGTCAAATACCCCCGGTACTGGAGGAGGAGACGACGGAATACATTGTGGCGCTGAGGAACTGTAAAGCGCCAGGCGATGATGACATCAATGCAATCGCATTAAAGCTTCTACCCCCATTCTGCATCGCGCTTATCACTAAGCGCTACAACAGGTGCCTGCAAATCGGGCACTTTCCAGCGCAATGGAAACGAGCCCAGGTAGTAATGATACCTAAGCCTGGCAAGCCTGAAGCCAATCTTGCGGAAATGCGAGCTCAGCACTCAAGAGCATCAGAGCTGGCGTCCCCCAAGGCAGTGTGCTGGGCCCACTGCTTTACAATATATACACAGCAGACCTACCAGTGATCGAGAGCCCCGAGCTACTTGTTGCCACCTACGCCGATGACACAGCATTCGCAGCCACTGCTAACACACCGGAGGAGGCCTCTCGAATAATGCAGGCTGAGCTGGACTTAGTCAATGACTGGCAGAGGAGATGGAACATCGCGGTCAACAATGACAAGTCCACAGCCACCACATTCACGCTGAGGCCAGGGAACTGCCCAGCTGTGTACATGGGAGGGATCGTAGTCCCGGAGGAAGCAACGCCGAAATACCTGGGCATGACTCTTGACAGGAGGCTAACCTGGAGGGCTCACCTGTTAAAGAAACGAAAGCAAGCGGATGATAAACTGAAGAGACACTACTGGCTAATTGGACGCAAAAGCAAGCTCAAGACTCGGTCGAAGCTGCTCGTATACAAGGCGATCATTAGACCAATATGGACCTACGGCATCCAACTGTGGGGAGCCCTGCGAATAGTCAGCAATGCGCATATGTACCATATGTCGAATATGCTGTTTGAGCTATTTGAATTTTAAAATTCTCATTGCAAGAAACATGGTGAATTTGTCTTATGCCTGGAACATTTAGCGACGGTTCCCATTTTTCTTTTAGGGTTGATGAAATCACAATTTCACCTTCCGCCGCATACATAATTCGAATTCCAAAAACTTTGTTTTTCGCGCATTCATAGAAATCAAATGCATTATGAAGCAAGACTTTTTTGGTTTACGTTATTTGCCAAACTTTTCTCTTCAATACAGCTCCAACCCCATGGACTGCACCCTTGCCATGCGACGATGCTAAATAGTTCCACTCAACGGCATTGCATTCAAATTCAGCAATAAAATCTGTTTAGCTGTAAAAGATAAACTTATTATACCCGGTACTCGAAGAGTAAAGGGGTATATTAGATTTGTGCAAAAAATTAATGTGTGTAACACCCAGAAGGAAGCGTTTCCGACCCCATAAAGTATATATATTCTTGATCAGCATCAATAGCCGAGTCGATATAGCTATGTCTGTCTGTCCGTCCGTCTGTCCGTCTGTCCGTCTGTCCGTCTTCATTAGCGCCTATAGCTCAAAGACCATAAAAGCTAGAGGAACACTATTTTGTATCCAGACTCCTGTCCTATCGCACTGTTACAAGTGTATTTCAAAATTTCGCCCCGCCCCCTTCCGCCCACTCCAAGGACGAAAATCTGTGGCATGCACAATTTTAAAGATACGAGAAAACTAAAAACGCAGAATCGTAGAGAATGACAATATCTAGCAGAGTGTTGAATCTGGATCAGATCGGATAATAAATATAGCCACAATGAAGAAAACCGTTTCGAAATGCATCGTTCCCTCTCGCTCTCTCTCACACACAGGGGTAGGCGCTATGCCTGATCGAATTTTTTGACGCCTAGTTCTCAGAGACTATAAGAGCTAGAACCACCAAACTTTCTATCCAAGCTCCTGTGATATCAAACCGAGACGAGTTTGTTTTAAAATTTGGCCACGCCCCCTTCCGCCCCCACAAAAGATGAAAATCTACAATTTTGAAGATACGGGAAAACCAAAAACGCAGAATCATAGAAAATTACTATATCTATCAGAGTATTGAATTTGGATCAGATCGGATCATAAATATAGTCAGAAGGAACAAATGAAATTTCAGTGGCCTCCCAAGCGCAGACTGATTCCCTCTCTCTCTCGCACACAGCCGTGTATGTATATGTAGGAAGTAGATAAAAACATGTAGAAATGGCAGATGTGTAAAATGTATGTAAACAAATATGGAAACATCTAATAGATCAAAATCTCCGAAAAGGTTCGACTTAAATTTTTTTTTTTTTTGGCTAAAATTAAATTTTTTCCTTTTGCTAACATGTAATAAATTACAACAAGCTCACATATATATATACTGACTGAGTACCGGGTATAAAGTAGAGCCGCGGCGCAGACGCGGCTCATAACGTTCCCCCTCGTTTTTAAATTGCGAACTACTTCCATCCGAAAAAAAAATGTCCGTGATTTTTTTAAATAGTTAACGATTTTTGTTGAAAATAGGAAAGTTGCAGCCTTGCTATGATTCGAGCTATCACTAATTACAGCCAGAGATTCTGTTTTTTTTGGAGTAAGTAAAAATCATACTTGCTTGTAATTGAAATGCGCGCTTTGAAACTCATTCTGGAAGAGTGCCTTTTCTGACTGCAGACTGCACGCTTATGTCTTCACGTGAATATAATTCTTTTACTTGCTCAAGATAAGCTTCAGTTGTAGATTCCTTAGCCTGGTTTTCTGTCGGAACGTATT
Organism: Drosophila helvetica; assembly: GCA_963969585.1. Taxonomy (NCBI): domain Eukaryota; kingdom Metazoa; phylum Arthropoda; class Insecta; order Diptera; family Drosophilidae; genus Drosophila; species Drosophila helvetica. The sequence continues at coordinate 23,758,316 of OZ018401.1, read as the reverse complement.
TCTTATAGAGCGCTTTTAAAACTATAATTTTTTTGTCCAGCGCCTGAGGTGAACTTCTTTCTACCTTTTTCAATGATTTTCCAAACGTCTGCTTACAGCTAAACGACGACTTCTTGTTGCCCTGCATTGCTCTTAAGATTTTTCCTGTGATTTTGCTGCCTTCGACGATTTTTTCACCGCTTACTTTCCAGAAGCCTCTTGTTTTTGTTTGCCAATTCCTTCAATTTCGAGCGCCGTATTAGATATGTACTTCTGGCGCTTGACGGGATCTGTGTTAATTTTTTCCAAATATCGTCGTGATGCTTGTTTATAATTATTTTTTTACTCATCTGCATAAAAAGTAAGCATTTATGGAAAACAAAACTTTTTTGTTCTAATGTGTCGAACTTACGATGGCGAACGCGACAAACTTTTGTTTGAATTAAAACTTTCTCTGGTGCGAAAGCACAACATTTTTTATTTAGTTAAGTTAAGCAGAACTAACTTGCTTTAAATTTTAATTTTTATCTATGTTTAGAGGAAGATATCAAATTATCACCTAGATTTATATTAAAAATCGCACGATAGGTTATTTTAGAATATAATGTATGCTTATTGTGTTTGGTGATCGGAGCTGCACTAACCCTAAGCAGAGAGGCCCGGCTGCAGCAGCAGCCGAAAGCTCTGATCAGACAAAACGCAAAACGAGAGCGCAAGCTTTAGCGGGGAGGGAGCTTATGACGAGAGAGATATTACATGTATTAGATAATAGCAAACAAATCCAAACAGTGATGCTCGATGGCATTTACTTTAAAATGATTATTTGTCGTTCTGCTCCGAACAATCTACTTCCTTCGACTGGATGAGAAGCACTGAAGAAAAATGCATTTTTGGGCTCACGAACGTGACAAAGAAATAGCAGGGGAAAGAAACACAAAAATTTACCATATGTCGATGCTTGCCTTATCTCTTTTTATACCCGGTGCTCGAAGAGTAAAGGGGTATATTAGATGTGTGCAAAAAGTGGATGTGTGTAACACCCAGAAGGAAGCGTTTCCGACCCCATAAAGTATATATATTCTTGATCAGCATCAATAGCCGAGTCTGTCCGTCCGTCTGTCCGTCTTCATTAGAGCCTATAGCTCAAAGACTATAAAAGGTAGAGAAACACAATTTTGTGACCAGATTCCTGTCCCATTGCACTGTTACAAGTGCATTTCAAAATTTCGCCCCGCCCCCTTCCGCCCACTCCAAGGACGAAAATCTGTGGCATGCACAATTTTAAAGATACGAGAAAACAAAAAACGCAGAATCATAGAAAACGAGCATAGAACGAGAGTGTTGAATCTGGATCAGATCAGATGATAAATATAGCCACAATGAAGAAAACCATTTCGAAATGCATCGTTCCCTCTCGCTCTCTCTCACACACGGGGGTGGGCGCTATGTCTGATCGAATTTTTTGACGCCTAGTTCTCGGAGACTATAAGAGCTAGATCAACCAAATTTTCTATCCAAGCTCCTGTGATATCAAACCGAGACGAGTTTGTTTTAAAATTTGGCCACGCCCCCTTCCGCCCCCACAAAGGACGAAAATCCACAATTTTTAAAATACGAGAAAACCAAAAACGCAGAAGCATAGAAAATGACTACATCTATCAGAGTATTGAATTTGGATCAGATCGGATCATAAATATAGTCAGAAGGAACAAATGAAATTTCAGTGGCCTCCCAAGCGCAGACTGATTCCCTCTCTCTCTCGCACACAGCCGTGTATGTATATGTAGGAAGTAGATAAAAACATGTAGAAATGGCAGATGTAAAAAATTTATGTAAACAAATATGGAAACATCTAATAGATCAAAATCTCCGAAAAGGTTCGACTTAAATTGTTTTTTTTTTGGCTAAGATTAAATTTTTTCCTTTTGTGAACATGTAATAAATTACAACAAGCTCACATACATTAATACTGACTGAGTACCGGGTATAAAGTAGAGCCGCGGCACAGACGCGGCTCATAACGTTTCCCCTCGTTTAATAATGTATCCCAACATATACTCAAGAACATCCTCCGTCATCTCATCAACATCGTCGGGAAGTGTGGGAAAAGAAAACAATTCCACGACATGTAGCGCCCGGCTGGATCTTCGACCTCTACATTACCCTTTGTGCCAAAAGTTCCGTATTAAGTGCTAAATTTCATTGTAAAAAATATATTATAATTAGGGGAATGATCTACAATGATGAGCGAAACACGAGTTCAGTTTTCTGACTTCAACGGTCTGTATTTTCTCTTCTACTTGAATGAATACATTTTGTAATTTTCTTCCAGCTTATCAAATGACTAAAAATTTGTAGATAAGAGATCCAAATATTGCCTTAACAAAACAAGACTAAGATCTCAAGCATGCATAAAGTAGAAGAGAAAATACAGACCGTTGAAGTGAGAACACTGAACTCGTGTTACAGTTTTGCTCGTCAGTTACTATGTTTATGCTATGAATTTCATGAATTCTAGAATACGTGAAATTAAAGTAGCCCCTGTTTATCCGACGCAGACGAATACATGAAATCATATTAGCAGAGTTGCCAGACGTGTAATTTGGCAACAATTTTGAAGTGAAATCTTCCTCCTTCACCAGCGCAAGAAGATCAGTCAACTCGGCATCAGTCAAAAGGGATCTTTTTGATTCCACATACATTTTCCATTAATTTTCTTGTTTCGTCGTCACTTATTAACTTTTTTCGCTCGGCGTTGTCACTTAATTTGTACACCATTTCATGAATTCAGGCTAAATTTATAGTCAACTATCGTATGTTAACGAAAACATGAAATGTGTTTATGCACACACTTTTTTCCCCATTGCATGAAATTATGACATGAAATGGGCCTAGCATAAACACAATAAGTGTATACAATTATTTCTACACATACATTGAGACATATGGCACATTTACTACATTTGACAGTGGACAACTAGACTAGAGTGACCATTAAAACATTAAACATTTTACTGAGTACAACATTTGCCGAATCCAAAAATTACATTATTCCAAATTACCCAGTATATATTTTCGCAACTTAAACTTAAAATCAATTGGCGATGGAT